>QRDG01000967.1:896873-923194 GCA_012064385.1 Puccinellia tenuiflora | reverse complement strand
TTCGTGTCACCTTGTGCCAAATTTAAAAACCTACCAGAGCCTAGTTGATAGTTTCAGCTGGTTTGCAACTTGGTTTAAGCAAAATTTCAGAAACCTAGGGCTCACTAGGTGCTCGATGAAATGATCAGGGCTTTGCACATCTCAGAAAAATCCCCAAAATTCACAGTAGGTAATAATGGGTGTATGTGGTAGGTCTGTGGATTTTGAGCTCAATTGAATACATGGAAGATGGTTAAGTAAATTGGTGTCCGAAAGGTGCCCTAATGGCATGGGCATGATAGATGCATCTCCTCAAATGATCTTGACATGATCTTCTGGTTATGTGGTTATATATGGGAGTTTGTCATCTTGGCAAAGCACCAATGCCAAATGATTTTTGTATCTAGGGTTTGCTTTGGAAATTGCGATTAGGCATAAAAAGAGCATCACAAAGGAAGTACCCCAAATATTGCTCAAATTAGGTTGGGCCAATGGAGTGAAAAGTTCAGGAGGTGAAATTAGGCCCATCCCAAAATTGTATAATTTTTGGATGAGTGGAAGGTGTCTGAATACTTATTGGACTGGAAATGGCATAATAGCGGATATGATTTAACCGAGGGTTTTTGCATTGGGCTATGGAATATTTTCCCATAGGGTGGATGTATAAGTATGAGGGAACCATATGGTAGCTTGGTAGAATTATCTTAAGATGCAATTGTGGTGGTGGCTTTTAGTGGAATAGACGGAAGGGTTTTGGGACACTGGAGTGGCATCAATGTGTGACAACGAAAATAGTGGCATCGAGATATGGTGGAGGTTGATAAGCTCAAGGTTTGTTGGGAAATCTCCAAGTGAGCAAAACCAAAGTCAATTCAAAGACCAACAAGTGGGAGAAAATAGTTTGGAACAGAAAAAGTTTTTCAGGCGGGAGAAAAAACATTACTAACGTTAGGGACGAATTTTCGGGATGTGACAAACCTTTCCCCCTTAAAAAGAATCTCGTCCCGAGATTCGGAGACTAATGAAGATTCCCGGGGTTATACAAGATATTTCTTGTATGGTTTATTACACCCCTAGATTTAAATATTTTAAACTTTTCTACACGGTACTAGGGTTTAACACTCAAAAGGGTTAACACTTAGCAGTATATTTCTAAAACAAACATTATCAAGGCATGATATTTTTATCACACTCAAAGCATTCTAAGGATGGCATGGCAGGGGCTCACTAAATCAAACAAGATAGGATCCACCCCTACGGTATATAAATATAAACTAGGGTTTTTGCTTAAACGATCACACATGGCAAGGCACACATAACCCACAAAACCATGGCAAAACAACAAGCAAGTCTACAATCCAAGCTAACAAAACACTCTACAAAAATCCTTTCGTGCTCCAACGATGTGGGACACTCAAAAAGCATAATAAAGCTTGCGATGGGGGTCATCGTGGAGGGCTTGGGCCCTTTCTTTAACATGAGTTCTCACAAGGTTCATATTGGGTGAGGAACCTTGTGTCGTCACATGTATGAGTTTTTTTTTTTTTTCCAAACCTATACACGAGCCAACATTAAGTGAGCGGGACACCGTGGTTGTAGTGTCTCATTGATCACTTCCACTTAATAGTTAAACCTATGCAACACACCCAAAATAATTCTCATACTAATGGGTAGTGTCGATAACTTATCAAGGAAGAAACCGGCAAGTCGCGTTGGGAAAGGGTTGGGACAAGCTTTTCTACACCATACTGTTGACCGACACGAGCCATGCCAGTTAGGCGGAGACGGGTTAAATCCATCGGGTCGTTGTCGGGCAAAAGTATGGCGGGGCTCTCCATGCTAGGGTAGTCTACAGCCAGCCTGGTGCTCTGATACCATGCTCTGTGGCACCCCCTTCTGACACAGGTCGTCAGAAAGGCGGTCGCCCCGTGCGCCAGCCCAGGATATCCGGACGCACGTTACGACAATGCAACATAGCGGAAATATCATTACACAATCAGGCCCAAAGGGCTACAAATGGTTTACATGGCCATCAAGGCAAGAAAATTTATCATTGCCAAGTATGGCACGGGACGGAGTTTAATCGGCAGCGGAAGATAATGGTACGACAACGTCTTGGTGCGGCTCCATTCCACAGGCATCTGGCTGGGCTACTGATCCTAGCACGCTCTTGCTCCATCTCTTTGCTATAGTAGAAGATGAATCCTCTCAACGTCTGGCCACATGAAAAGCCAGTTTGAGTACAATGATGTACTCGCAAGTAACAACCACAAGACATGAACAGTCAAGCAATCAGGCAACAAGTAACTAGTGACAGAAAATAATCTAAACATGGCAAGTGTCTACTCACGACCTTCCAAGTGGATAGCAACAGGGTGGCACGACAAATCATGGCATAGGTGGATGATGGGGTATCACCAGTACAGAGTCCAAGCCAGGTGGGGTTGGATCGTGCACCGGCGATCAGACAAGAGAACTTACCTGGGACGAATAACTGATGTACCCATTGGTAATAAGTATTATAACAAACCTGTCACAACTGGGCCCAACGGCCTCACCACACCTTTCCACTGCTAGGCCCACTAGCCTCATCTATCCACTAGGTAATGCACGGACGATGTTGGCTCAGGCCTAACCCTATGCCCCCAACGATCGCACCGCCATCCCTCAACACGGGTAACCATTCACAACTGAGGTAACATTCCCTGCATCATCTTATTGTTTATTTAGTGAAATCAGGTTGTTCATCTTACTTTCACACCGAACTTAAGTTTAACCTCCGGACTCGACAAAGGACAATAGTGTGACCGACACTGAACTGTTCCATAACCTAGGAACAAGGCTAGCTGCTAGTTGATACACTCTCGAGAGGTTGCAATTACCACCCATCTAACTGCACCTTGCTTCGCGACGGCAAGATACAATTACATAACCGTTCACGCTACCAAGACACTCCTTGTATAGCTACCGACTTACCACTCGGGCTAAGTCTTATGACGAAGTGAATCCGGCACGTCCCCAACTCATGAGCAACGCCTAGCTCCGGAACCTTCACAAGACTAGCCCCGACCACAACTATGCAGTATCCGACTAGACTTGCCAAGTGGGTAGCATCAAAGGAGGCGTGATAGGTTACATAGGCTATGGCTCTCCCATTTGGGCGACAGTGGCAGTGCGTTCAAGGTTCAGATTGGTGGCACTATGGACTGACCCTATCGAAGCTTGGAGGGTTGGTTCATTTAATCCAGTTTCTTTCAACAACAATTCCAACAACAGAGGGTTAGTCCCACACAATAAATATAATATCATATCAACATGAAACAGATTAGTCCAATGCAAAATCATAATATCATATCAACATGAAACAGAAACAAACTGCACTCAATATTTCAAACAATATATAGTTAGTTCAATCAATGGTTAGTTCAACCGGGCGATGGCGGAGATAACTCCGACCAGTGACAGCCACAGGTTGAGTAAAAGAAAATAAACAACACAGTTGGTTAGCGTCAACCGGGCGATGGCAGAGATACCTCCAGCCAGTAGCAGCCACAGATTGACTACAAAAGTTAGTGGAGGCGTCCACGCGATCCCGTTCCTCCATTCCATTGACTGCGGCGGTTCCTCCAGTCCATCGTCGCCGGAATGGGGAGTGGTGCATGGTACCGTCCAACACACGCCACAACTCTACAGAAAAGTAGACGAGATTCAATCCACGTGGGCGGTGCCCAACATGTATTTAGTCGCCGGCCGGAACTCAACCCACACTTGATGGGTTTATCGTATTACAGGAATGAAAACAAAGTCACGATATCTCGTGACGCACAGTTGGCAGGATATAAACCAAAGCCACGATATCTCGTGACGCACAGTTGACAGATGATAAGCAATCATAAGAAAGAAAGCATCCATTCCACTCGAGGATTAACTCGACGTGGTGTCAGCGATCTTGGCAAAAGATCCAAATGAAAGCCAGCTTCCCAAGCGTCGCAGTCAAGGCGGGCATACCCCAGCCAAGTTTGACGGAGGGAGAAGAAGCAAATAACTCTTTTGGCCGGCCGTGGAGGTCCACGTAGGTGGGAGGCGAGGCAGACGGCGGGGCGCCTCCTACGCATCGCCCGCGAGCTCACCCGCTCGGCCATGGCCACACGCGCACACGCGCGGGGCGGAGGGTGCCGGCCATGGCGGCTCCCGGGAGGTGGGGCGGCTCGAAGGGGGAAATAGGGCCGCAGCGAGGTCGCCGTCCTCTACCGCGTCCGAGGAAGGCGCCGGCGGGGATGCGGGCGGCGCGGCGCGAGGCCGAGGTGTGGACCGCGCCGGGGTTGGGGATGGTGATGCGGCGGCAGGCGGCTTGGCGGGGTTGTTGCGGATGACGGCGGGGAACGGCGTGGCGGGCATGGTCGGTCACGGGGCGGGGAGGCGACGGCAGTGGGGTGGACGGGGTGGCTTCGAGAGGCCTAGGGGCACGCGGTGAGCTCGAGCTCATCACGGCCGCCGGCCACGATGGCCGTGCACGATGAGCACGTCGGGCATGTCGAGCCTCTGGCTCCGAGGAGTGGAGGGAGTGAGGAGTGTGTCGGGCAGGGGCAGGGAGTGGAGTGAGAGGTCGCGTGGGTAGAGTTCGAGCTGCTCCATATATAGGCAGGGACGAACGACCACGTGCTCAAAATAAATGAAAGGAGGGGATAAGAACGGGGAAAATGGATATGAACGTCGAGCTGGACGAACAGGGATCTACAGGGAAGCTACTATGCGGGGATTAGGCAGGTTTTAGGCTAAGCGGGATTTAGGGTTTGCCAAAACGCGCACGTCCGGGACGCCTAGAGCACGACGCAAGTGACATCATCGCGGGTACCGTTGACTCGGGGATCCAAAAAGAAAATGGTTCGTGTCACCTTGTGCCAAATTTAAAAACCTACCAGAGCCTAGTTGATAGTTTCAGCTGGTTTGCAACTTGGTTTAAGCAAAATTTCAGAAAACCTAGGGCTCACTAGGTGCTCGATGAAATGATCAGGGCTTTGCACATCTCAGAAAAATCCCCAAAATTCACAGTAGGTAATAATGGGTGTATGTGGTAGGTCTGTGGATTTTGAGCTCAATTGAATACATGGAAGATGGTTAAGTAAATTGGTGTCCGAAAGGTGCCCTAATGGCATGGGCATGATAGATGCATCTCCTCAAATGATCTTGACATGATCTTCTGGTTATGTGGTTATATATGGGAGTTTGTCATCTTGGCAAAGCACCAATGCCAAATGATTTTTGTATCTAGGGTTTGCTTTGGAAATTGCGATTAGGCATAAAAAGAGCATCACAAAGGAAGTACCCCAAATATTGCTCAAATGAGGTTGGGCCAATGGAGTGAAAAGTTCAGGAGGTGAAATTAGGCCCATCCCCAAAATTGTATAATTTTTGGATGAGTGGAAGGTGTCTGAATACTTATTGGACTGGAAATGGCATAATAGCGGATATGATTTAACCGAGGGTTTTTGCATTGGGCTATGGAATATTTTCCCATAGAGTGGATGTATAAGTATGAGGGAACCATATGGTAGCTTGGTAGAATTTATCTTAAGATGCAATTGTGGTGGTGGCTTTTAGTGGAATAGACGGAAGGGTTTTGGGACACTGGAGTGGCATCAATGTGTGACAACGAAAATAGTGGCATCGAGATATGGTGGAGGTTGATAAGCTCAAGGTTTGTTGGGAAATCTCCAAGTGAGCAAAACCAAAGTCAATTCAAAGACCAACAAGTGGGAGAAAATAGTTTGGAAACAGAAAAAGTTTTTCAGGCGGGAGAAAAAACATTACTAACGTTAGGGACGAATTTTCGGGATGTGACACAGACTTGCAGGACCCAATAAAGGAATCCACCTGCTGCACGCGGTCCTGCAGCAGAACCAGAACGCGACCCCGAGCGCTGTCAGACCAGAAGGAGGTTGTGTCTCGCCCTACTATCTCAGCAACACACTGGAGTCGGCTGTTTATTCGGTCAGCTTCGGCCCGCGCATCCAGTTGGGCACCTGTCAATAGAAGATAGCAACTAAACGCGCGAAGAAATCAACAAATTGACGGCTCGGGGGCTTCTGGATAACTTACAGAGTAGTTCAGAGTTCACCCTCCCCAGTTCTTCAATCAAGAAAGCCTCTCGTTCGAAAGGACGAGGCTGCTTCGACCGCAAAATGGCAAGGACACCTTGAGTATCTCGTAGGTCCTGCTCCAACCTAGCACACCGGGTTTGCAACACCGAATACCGGTACCCGTCAGCATTGCGGGTGCCAGTTGTCGCCGCAGAAGATTCGGAGCCAGGAACTTGGTGGGAAACAGTACCAGCGGATGGAGAAGTACTGGCAAGGATAGCCTGCCCATGAAGCAAAGCAAGAAACATAAGGAAAAACAATGGAACTAGCAGCACTTTCGCCCTGGCCCCGCAAAGGAACTCGGGGGCTGGACGGAAGAAGCAAAGATTCTCAGGAAATTGCGCAAAAGGAATATTACTTGAGCCTCCCAGGCCAAAAGTCATTACAAATCAACAGAGATAAGCAAATAAGTTTTTATACAAGCTCCGCCGAACCATTACGGTAACTATCTATGGCTGCGAGCTGGTCGACTTCTTGGCCTTCTCGGCGCGCTTGGCGGCCTCCTTCTCCATGGTGTCCGCCAGCTTCTGCGCCAGCTCGCGGGACCTCTCGGAAAATTCACCAAGGGGCAGCGGCTTGCCATCAGGTCCGCGAGGACGACCCGACATAGCCTTGTCAAAGTCACCCTCGAAGCCGTGCCCCAGCAGCATAAGGAGAGTGGTCTGTGAACCACGTACCGTGTGCTCGCGGCAGAAGTCCGCGATGGTGGACGCATCCGGGCCAAACAGCTCCGCTAGCTCGCCAAAGGAAGACGGAGGCTGTGCCTTGGGAAACACACTGCCATGGAG
Source organism: Puccinellia tenuiflora (assembly GCA_012064385.1). Lineage (NCBI taxonomy): Eukaryota > Viridiplantae > Streptophyta > Magnoliopsida > Poales > Poaceae > Puccinellia > Puccinellia tenuiflora. The sequence continues at coordinate 916,287 of QRDG01000967.1, read as the reverse complement.
GCAGGTCAGCGCATCCCTTGCCTTCGACAGAAGGCTGCCTGTCTAGCCACCGACACCCTCCAGGGCAACTAGAGCACCCTCCAGGTCCTCGGGAAGAGCTTGGCTGCTACTGCCCGCAGGAGCACCCAAGTACCCTGGACGAAAACGAAGAGGGATAAATTCCCAAACGAAGAAAGAACAACAGCAAGATAAAGAATATAAGGACGAGATGTTGGGAGAACCTGACAAGGAGTTCGCAACAGCCCCAAGTCGCTGGGCGGTTACCTTCTCCCGCTTCTCGGCTTCCTCCCTGGCGGATCGCGCGGCGTCATCCGCCCGCGCACGGGCATCGGCGTCGGCAGAGTCGAGCTTCCCCTTCAACTCGGAGGACTGCAGCGCGGCGTCATCTCTCTCGCGCCGGACTCGCGCAAGGGATTCTGCAGATAATACACAATAAGGAAGAAGCACAATGGAAAAACTAAGCTGAGCAAACAGGAGAAATTTACCTTGCAGATCAGCGGAGTGCTGGCTGAGCCAGGCTACCTCTGCTTCCATGGCGGCATAGCGGCGGCCTATGCCCAGCAGGTCGTGCGCAACCGGCTGTGAAAGCACAAAGAAAAAGTTAAATTCCTGCTTCTGAGTCCATACCCAACTGTGCCAAGTCGCATATGGACTCGGGGGCTACTCCCATCGGGAGCGCTGGCGCGCACCCGATCATACAAAGAGCACAAGACAAAATCAAAGAAAGTGGCTTGAGTCTATACCCGACTATAAATAGTCGCATATAGACTCGGGGGCTACTCCCATCGGGAGCGCTTACGCGCACCCGACAACAGAAAACAAAGAGTAAAACGACTTACGTGCTCGGCGGACGCCAACGGAGGAGCGCTGACGATGGTGACGAGGTCATCACCAGGGGCAGTCACCATAGAAGTGTCCGCCGCAGCGCCGCGATCGGGCGGCGGTGGAGGAGCCATGGTACCCTTTGAACCAGGGTCTGCACTCTCGCACTCCTCTTCCGGCTTGCCCATGTTCGGTTGAGGATGTTTCTCACCGGAGGAGTCGCTGGAAAAGGACAATAAGATTACTCAAGTGCAAAACATCAAGGTTGCAGAAAAAGAAACAGAAGAAGTAACGTGTCGACTTACGAGCCCAGCTCAGTCAGGAGGACGTTGGGGTCGAAGAAATCCGAGGAAACGTGGGCCCTTTTTGACGGAGGAGCCGCGGGACCTTGCACCGGCACAGTCATGTCGCCGGGGCGAGCAGGAGGCGAAGACGAGCCAGAGTCGTCGGCGCCGGCATTCGACTGTGATTTCCTTGGCAGCTTCGACCCGGTATTACGGACTCGCTTCCGGCGGGTCTCCAGCGGAACTTCATTGTTGTCCGCACCTTCTGCGTCATCGGGAGACACAGCAGAGGAGACAGAGATGTCCCGATCATCAGGATCCACCCACAAGTCTGGGGCGGCAGATGTGCCTTTACCCTCGGGCAGTGGTGGCAAACTAACAAAAGTGGAGAACCCCTTCAAAGGGCAACAGTAAAAAGGTTGAGAAAAGGAACACTCATTCAAAGCGTCTGCGGCACCAACGTACTCATACAGCGGGTGCTCCCGAGCTTGAATAGGGTGCACGCGTCGTTTGATAAACGTGGCGATCAGGTGCACCCCGTTCACCTCCTTGCCCGCGGTCTTCAACAACGTTGCCACCCGAGACAATAACGGAGACACTCCCTTGGCCTCTCGGGCGTCGGGTCGGTGCGACCACGAGTTCTTCTTCTCCATAACGACGCCGCCTCGGAACGGCGGCACTCCGTACAACTGCCCCGACCTGCAGGTGTCGGAGACGTAGAACCACTTCTTCCGCCAGTTTTGCGCGGACTCGAGCTGCTTCAGGTCGAAGTAGTCGATGTCCCCACGCGTCTGGATCCCGAAGCCGCCCACAGGGTACACGCCATGAGCGCCAGCATTGCGCTTCATGTTGAAGATCCGCTACCACAACCCCCAGTGCGGGTGTATCCCAAGGAAACACTCGCACAAGACGATGAAGCAGGAGATGTGGAGCACGGCGTTGGGGGTGAAGTCGTGCAGCTGTACGCCGTACGCGTACATCAAGCCGCGGAAGAATTCGTGAACAGGGAAGACAAATCCCCTGTTCACGAAGTCGACGAAGCAGACGCGCTCGTCGTCTCGGGGGCGAGGGGAAACCTCGTCGCCGGGAGCCCGTGTCTTCATCTTCTCCAGCGACGGCAGGTGGCCGTCGCGGCGCAGCACCTCAAGCTGGCACTCGGTCACGGAGGACCGTTGCCAGTTGCCGTGCACCTTCTTCAGATCGCCCGCCGCGGTGGCATCGGCGGCGGCGGGGAGCGGCGGCGGCTCCGGTGGTCTTCTTGCCGCTGGTCTTCTTCGTCATGGCGGCGCGGGGAGGAGTAGAGCTCTCTTTTTCTCTGTTTTGGCTGGGAGGACAGCTGCAGGGCGCAAGAGAAAGGATGAACTGGGCGGTGAGAATGGGGATTTTTCACCCCGTCGCCCGTACACCCCTATTTATCCTCTGGAGCAGAGTGATCTTGGCCCTCAATTTTCACATCATGCGGAACGACAAAGGTCAAACCCTACACGCAGCATGCGCAGAGGGCAACCATCACGGGTTGTATCACCCACTATGCACAGGAAACGAGATGGCCACCACCATTGCACCGCGTAAAAACCGCGACGTGTGGTCAAACTGACGTGATGACTCGTCCTTGTTGGGAATATGCCCAAGAGGCAATAATAAAGATTATTAATTATCATATTTCCCATTCATGATATATGTTTACATCCATGCTTGAATTGTATTAAACGGAAACAAATACATGTGTGTGGAATATAAACGGTAATGTGTCCCTAGTCTTTCCTCTTGTGACTAGTACGTTTGATCAAGTGATGGTTAGACGTTTCCTAACCATGGATTTATGAATCACTTGATAAACGAAATTTGTATCATGGGAGATGATATGATGGACAAGACTCAAATTAAATAGATGTCAAATATAGTTTCCTTAGACCATGAGATTATGTTACTCCCGCTTATCGGAGGAGTACTTTGTGGACATCAAACGTCACTTCGTAACTGGGTGATTATAAAGGTGGCTTTCAGGTTCTCCAATGGTAGGTTGTTGGGTGGCATGAATCAAGACTGGGATTTGTTCGTCCAATAGTTGGATAGATATCTCTGGGCCCTCTCGGTAGTATAGCATCCAAAAGCTTGCAAGCATATGACTAAGTAGCTAGTCATAAGGGATCCTATTCTATGGGAACGAGTAAAGAGAACTTGTCGGGAACGAGATTAATCAGATGTGCAGATATCAGTAGATTAAATCTCGGACAAGTAATATATCGTGAAACAAAAGGAATCGTATATGGATTAATTGAATCCCAGACATTGTGGTTCAACTGGTAAAGTACTTCGTCGAATATGTAGGAAATTAATATGGGCATCCCGGTCCCGCTATTAATATGACATATTCACGAACCCGCAGAGTCACACACTTAACGTTCGATGTAGTTAGGGTTCGAGATAAATTATATATGGTGTCCGAATATTATTCGGAGTCTCGGATGAGATCCTAGACATCACGAGGAGCTCCGGAAGAGTCCGGAGATAAAGTTTCATATAAAATAAAGTGGTTTTCGGATTCTGGAAAAGTTCTGGAATTTACCGGTATTGTATCGGGGTTTTCCAGAAATGTTCCAGGGGTCCCACGGTGGGGCCCACCTATCCGGACGACCCACTTGGGCCAAAGGGGTGATGAAGAAGCCCTTAATGGGCCAACCTTATCCACCCCAAGGGCTCATGAGGATAGGAAACTTAGGGGCTAAGTTTCCTTCTTAGGAAACTTAGTGGCTAAGTTTTCTATTTTGGAAACTTGAGGGGGCAAGTTGCATATTTGGAAACTTAGAGGCTAAGTCTCCTTTCCCTCCCCATGCCTATATAAAGAGGAGGGGTGCATAGGGAAAAAGAAGAGCTTGAACCCTAGCCGCACCACCTCCTCTCCTCTCTCCCTGACAGCCGCTTGGCGAAGCCCTGTCGGATCTCCACCATACACACCACGACACCGTCGTCGTGCTGCTGATCTCACAAGCCTCTCCACCAACTCTTGCGGGATCAAGAACGTGGAGTCTTCATCGAGCTGTACGTGTGGATCTCTCGGAGGTGTTGCTCGTGCGACGCTTGGATAATACATCTCCTCGTGACTAGACGAGTCTAGTTGCGGGGATCGACTAGCCAACCCCTGCCTCGACAAAACGCTTACGTTTTTTCTTCGAGGGTGAGATTTGATCTCCTTCTTGCTACCAACATCTCGTAGATCAGATCTTGTGTTGGGTTTATTCCGTCTTGTATGCGTAGGAAAAATTTTGTTTTCCATGATGCGACCCTTCAGTCCTGTCATTTCGTGGCAGGCCAAGCGGCAGAGCGCATCGGTTGCGGCGAGCACGCCGATGACGTCGTCAACGACGTAATCCAAGGTCAGCCTTAATTCAAATCCTTCACAATACACTCGACCTAATACAGCATCGGGTCCTGAGGACACTCGACTAGAATGTCGCATACTCCATGTTACTCCCATAGGGAGCAAAAAAATCTCAGAGCAGTCTGCAAGGTCAGCGGGTTGAGATTATCCCCAATTACAAGTAATTCAGCATAATCTCGGGGGCTACTCCCATCGGGAGCGTTGTCGCGCACCCGATAACTGAAAGACTAAAAGACACTCGAGAGGTTGTCAACTCCGGTCTAACCCGAGCAAAAACAAAGAAAATTCCCAAGATGAATCAGATACAATTGACCCTCGGATGCTGCATTTACCGTGCAAAGGTAAGACCCACCGATTCGTCGTGTAGGGCCAGGACTGACAGCAACAGCTGAGGTACCTGACAACTGTGTCGCGCCAACAGGCATGATGAAAATCCCGACGGACGCGTTGTGTACCCTATAAGCTCAGTTCGACTCTGTGAGACCTCAAATATAGCCTGAGTCGAATGGTCAAGCTTCCGGATTCGAGCCCGGGGACTCGAGTCTGATGTAGGCTGGTAGAGTTTGTGCCCAAGAGCACTTAACTGGTCTCGATACTGTCGAGTGAACCAGGCCTGCCATGTCGAGCATCCCACGACTAAAGCGCCCTGCGAAACGGGTACGAAACATAATATCTAAAGTTGAAAACAACCTTACTTGAACACCTGACTAAGTGTGGAGTCCCTGTCAGACTCCTTGAAGTCTATCAGGTCCTCGGGGGCTACTGACGTGGGTGTACCCTTCGGGTGCCCCACGGTTTGGATACCTGGTGTTCAAGCATCATCATGGCCCGCGGAACAAGGCCGAAAGGAAGGCCCATACCGAAGGAAATAAGCCCAAGACTAGACAGAACCAAGGTCGGTTATGAGCTGTAACCCTAGTCGGTAGAGGATTCCCGAGACCCAGCCCTACTATTTAAGGGCTGGGAGGGCTACCGGCTAGGGACACGTTGATTCTAGCCACCAAAACCCTAGCGAGATCGCATCTAACGATTTTGCCATTGTAGCTCCACCGTAATCTCATCAATCAATACCAGACAAGTAGGACTTAGGGTTTTTACCTTCGGGGGCCTGAACCTGGGTAAACCTTGCTTGTCAGCCGACGGATTCACCAACACCATCACCTTCTCCTCTTCTCTAAACCCAAGGATGACCTCCAAGGGATTTGGCGTGGTAACCCCACGTCAATCATAATTTGCAGAACTGGAACAACGACCTTGGTGATGACTTCACTCTTTGGGGACGACGACGGGCAAGGACTAGCACGTGGGGAGAAATCTCCATAGAGATATGATTCCCCTTCATCAACATAACCAACTTGGAGCTCACGTGACAAAGGCACAACTGACGCCGCATGTTCTTTGCCAAGAGCGTCCTCCGCTCTCGCCAGAATACTCCCAACACACACAAGGCAATCGCGAAGTTCAATATGAAGCAGCTCGGCCTCCACCACCGCGATGTGCTACGAAATCAAGTCGGTCGAGGTAGCCTCGCCGGTTGGTGCAAGTGGGGCTGCAACATAGCCGGGTGCATCCGGTGGGAGAGACGCTGAAGCAGCACATCGAGTGGGGCAGAGTGATCAGTCTGATAGGATCATATTTGACTTGATTGTAATTCTCTTGTGTTATAAATAGAGGAGACCGGTACCACGTTGGGTGCTAGAGCCAATTCCCAAAAAACTAGATTGGTTTATGTGTATCAGAGTCGCCTCTTCCCCAAAGAACATTTCAGATGAACACCTCGTCTAGCTTAGACTTCAATTCCATGGCGGCATTGTCTCCAATCGGTGTCCAACCCACAGTGAGGCTCTCCCGTGATAATTACCTGTTGTGGATTTCAATAATATATCCATCATATTACGCTAATCTTATCTTTCTACAGTCCTGCTTGGTCTCCACCAGGAACGCCGGCGCCATCCCAATTGAGGCTTTGTTCGGTTGCGGTGGATCAGATCCCCTAGTGGGTCTAATCCCTGCGTGGGTCAAGTGATCCCCACTCGTCACCAGAATCCCCACAAACCCCTCTCACGTATTCCCTGCTGTTCTTACGCGTTCGGTTAATCCCGCCAGCACACGGCATGCACACGTTCTACAGCAACAATCAACTGCAGCTTCGAAGTGCAAGCACCACAGACTCCATCATCCAATCCAAACAGCAAAAACAGAATAGCAACTTTGAATCTAAAAATAATCAACTCAACCCCATCGTCTAAACAACAACAAATAAACTCCACCAGTACAATTATTCATCACAAATAGCAGCGGCAGTACAACCTGGTTTATCTGAAGATTTTAATGCAACAAGCTACAAAAACTTGAGTGCCATTGTTATACTAAATAGAGAGAGAACTGTTCACTCGAAACTTCATGCTTTATTCTTCTTCATGCCTGTTACATCAAATCCGTAAACCACAACAGAAACTCGGTTTATTTTACATATTAATAAAGAAATTAGGAAAATGAGACATTCTATGTAGAGGAGCAAATATCAATTTGAAATAGCCAATTAAAAGAAACAACCATGCAATATTTCAAGCTTAACATCCTTCAATTTCAGGTTGTCATAATCACAAACTGAAGTTATGATTCCGGTGAGGATAAGAAGCAAAATGTTAACATTTACAAAGAGCAGTCTAGATATTTACATGCTTGATAACAACTTGCCGCTACACCAATGAATTGTTCATCAGTTATTTCATCAGAGTAATTTCATATTATGCCAAAATCAGAGAGAGGACATGTTACAAGTTAATATGTAATTAACAGAAAGTTAATCTGTTACAAGTTGTACATGGTCGATTTGTTTCATGCACTACAGCAAGTTACAACTAACTAAATCTGGATTTCTCAAACAGAAATATGTATCAAATTTAAGTTAACAGGTTCGACAACTACAACCAAGATTTTACCTTTGCTATGCCATTTCAATGCGCAGCCACATCAAAGCGGTCTCCATGTCAGTGCAAATGAAGAGCTCACGATTTTGTGCATCTTTAAAGACACGCAATGCTTTCACCTTCTCCTCCTGTGAGACTTCCATTGTGTTTAGCCGAGCAATGCAGTTCTTGATTGAGAACTCATCCACATTCCTCAAATCAACTTTCTCATCCTCGATCTGCTTAGTCTTCATTTCAATATACCTTTCCATCACTGCAGCTACATCTCCAGTTGTTCGACGCCTCTTGGGTTCCTTCTCAGTGCTTGTTGATGGTGCAGCAGCCACAGTTCGGCGGGTCTCATCATCATGCTCAACATTGTTTGCTTGCAGATTGGCCTCTTGCATCCCTCCTTGTGTACCATCCTGAGCATCTACCGAGGTGTCTCCAATATGTGAGTGAGGAAATATGACCTCTACAGAACTGACCTCGGGATCGATCTCCACTTGTGGACGGACTGACTGTTGGGATCGCTGAGTTGAAGTGAAGTTGTACGTTCCCTCAGCCATCTGTCCATCATATAGCTCGCCCAAGGAATCAAAATGAGGGAAACCCTTGGTGCGGAACTTTTTAATTTTAGGATAGGTCTACGAAACAAAAATAGACATAAATGTATAAGGACAAATGCTTATACAGTAAAGAATGATCAGAAATGTAAAAAGGAGAAATGCTTATAAGAAATGCTTATACATAAATCTTACGATGATGAGGTTGTCCCATAGTGGTTGGTCAGCTTCAATCATCGACCGCTTCTCATTCCATGAAGCTCCACTTTGATTTCTGACCTCTTTGAGCAGCTTATATTCTCTTTTCAACTCCTTCTCCTTATCTTGGATTTGTACCTTTGTTAAAGTTACATATGGATGAACCTCGTGGAATTTCCTGACCATCCTGTTCCACGTATCAGAGGACCACCCATTCTGACCCTTATATTGAGGGGTATTGTGCTCAAGGAGTAACTCCACAAGAGTCTTTTCAAGCTCTGGATTCCAGGTTGCTCTATCTTTTTCTACACCAAAAGGATCATATGTAGAAGAGAGAATTTTCACGTTACATACTGAAACATTTATAAACAAAACATGTATAAGAAGCTAGTTGGGTTCAAGAAATGAACATGTACCTTTAGGCAACGCTCCTTTATTACATCCCATTTGACTTGCAAAAGAAATGAACACATTGGTAGCAAAAGAAGTTCACATGCCACTACTTTATTACATCACATTTGACTTGCATCCCACTAACTAATGTCGATAATCAGCCCACATTTGATTCGCAATCATGTCTCTAAGATTGTTGCCTTCATTGTTGACTTGATGATTTTGAGGAACATCACCATCAGGAACGTCCACATAGTTCTCTGGAGGTATGTTGTGTGGTTGGTTATCTAACCAACCCTCATCTCCCTTATGCAAACGAATGATGTTATGCAATACTGCAGCAGCCGCCGGTAGCTTCACTTGATTCTCTAAAGCGTGATGTGTTCCCACTTTGAGAATGGTAAAACGTTTCTTCAAGACTCCCAATGCCCGTTCGATATGATTCCTTAATACGGAATGGCGGTGGTTGAACAACTCCTTGCTGTTTTGGGGTGCACGGCGACCACGTCCAAACTCCTTCAAATGGTACCGAACACCACGGTATGGTGCAAGAAAGAATGGAGTATTTGCGTAACCACCATCTACAAGATAGAACTTGCCATCGGGCACCTTAAACCCCTTGTTAAGGGCTGACCTAAGAACCTTAGCATCAGTCGCAGATCCCTCCCAACCACAAGAGATGAAAGTGAAGTTTAGGTCAAAGTCACACGCGACCATAACATTTTGGCTAATTGTCTTCTTCCTATTCCTAAAGGGGGCGGCCAGGGCACCTGTAATGGTCATGGGAACATGAGTCCCATCAATGGCTCCAATACAGTTCTGCAAAGAAAGCAATAAGTTATAATTTTGGTCTCTAATAAGAAAGATAGTTATGGGAATATGATTTAGCTTCAAGTATTTGAGGAGAAACCTGAAAATAGGGGAAGAATCTCGGGTTACATCGGATCTTTGGATGTACTTGAGCATGATTTGGAGGCTTGAGAAAATGCTTTGATAGAGCAGGGATTATGTTGAAGAAAGTTGTTATGTGTCGATGAAATGTGTCGCCGCTGCGTTTGAATTGGACTTGGAGGTCTTGGAAGGAGGAATTATGAGACAACATCCATAAAAAGGCTGCTAGTTTCTCTTCGACCATAAGTCGGGTATCTCGTACCAACTTCTCCCGCCGAAGGAAACTAGCTATAGACCTAAAGATATGGGGCTCCATCCTAAATGCTACTTGACAATTTTTTACGTGCCCTTCAAGCAAGTCTCGTACAACCTCCTCGCCACTTATCATTGATGTATGGCGGGGCTTTTTTACCCTTGGTTCACTATCACCAATAGATGTAGTGCAGGTAAAAATAATAGCATCATATCATCCTCCTCCTCTTCCTCTCTCTTCCTAATGCGGTCCCTCATTCCCAAATCCATTCCAAGACTAAAAAAGAAAAAGGCCGCTAGTTATTATTACAATAGTACATGAAGATAACATTTGCTGCTAAAGATAAAGATAAACATGAGCTAAATAAGAGAGAAGACAAGTAATACAGAAATTTTGGTGTAGAACTCATTCCATATTTCTCAAACAGACGAACACAAATTTAATTCATAGCATGGTACACAGTTTACACAGTTCACCGAAATTTAAATGTCTGCCTCTGATATGTCAGAATAGTAATGTCTAACATTTAAATATCTACTGGTTGAACTATACGTCTATACAAAATGATAAACATAGTCTACTGAATAATTTGGGGAAGAGCAGATGTCAGCACATAATGCTTGTGTGTGAAGCAAGTATGTGCTTTAAAGTGCCATTCTATATGTTTGCTTTGCATGTTGTTCCTTGTGCTGTTCTTGTATCTGTACAAGCTGCCTGCAGCGCTGCTTCTTTTGGATTCCAGAGGGATTTTAATGAAATTGGACCTTAGGACATTAGAGTTGTACAAAAGGTTTTTGGTTGTTTATGACATGTATTTGTCGTACATGTGGCACACTTCACCCACAAGAAAATGAACTCTGTCTAGACTGTCCCTTTTGGTAAGCTAATTATTTCCCACTTTTAGGGGCCAAAGACGAGCTAAGGTAGAACTATAAGTATGGCTTAATATCTGAAAAATGCACTTGTGCTAACCTATTTATCTTCGACACCTTATAACATTAGAAACAGCTTCCTGTTACTGAATTTCCTCTATGCTCAAGGCTAGCTGAAAATGACCTCCATATACTGTCGAGCTGAAATTTCTTTTGTGCTTAAGACTAGTTTCCTTTTATTTACTTGCTGGTGATGTATATATATTGTTGTAGTAACACCTAGAATATTCAAGGGTTTGCTATGTTATAGGGCAAGATGTGTTGAGCCTTTTTGGAAAGAAACCAGCATGTATTGTCACTCTAACCGCATTAAATACTGCTGCATTTCTTCAAATATCCATCTTTTTTGAGCAATTTCATGTTAAACTAACTCCAATTTGTAGATATGTACTGTCCTGCAATTTTTTTTGTGCTATCTGCTTAGATGATATAAACATGGCCGTATGCATAAATCCGACACCACCTTTGCTTGGTTGTTGAAAACAATGTTAGCTCACAGGTTCCTATTAAAACAATGTCAGATTAAAATAATTTGGGGAAATTCTGCATATCCAAATGCAGATGAACACAAATTTACTACCACTACTAGGTCAGCAAGAACAATCAAGAACATGAACACACACAAGAACCCTAGAAATTTGCTCCCAAGCAATCCTCCAGGTCCGGGTCCCGGCGTCCTCCTACGGACCGGCGCGGATCTCTTCGACCCCATCTTCATCAGCAAGAACCCAAGAACCAGGTCATCCCCAGGTCGGAATCCAAGAACCCTAGAATTTGGGGCAGGGGGAGAGGGTGGAGGGAAGAGGAGCTTACCGGCAAGAGGCCTTCGTCGCGAGGGAGGGATGTTGGAGATGCGGAGGCGCCGTGACTGCTGCCGCCGAGTTCGCCTCCGGGTCGTCGCCGCCGCCGAGTTCGCCTCCGGGTCGTCGCCGCCGCCGAGTTCGCCTCCGGGTCGTCGCTATCGAGTTCGCCTCGCTCGGGATTCCTTCCACGGGCTGGGAAACGATTTTCTTTTCCCCATGTAATGGAAGGGATGGGCAGGGGTTGGGCCGGGGTGACTTCCACGCCGGGCTTAACCGAACGCCGAATTATGGAGGGCCGGTATTACACCCCGGGTGGGCCGATACACGGGGGTTGGCAGGGATTGGGCCGCAATACACGCCGGTGTGGGAGTAACCGAACAAGGCCTTGTCGAAATCACCGACTCCACGACCTGAACCACGCCCATAGCGCCATGTCACCAGACTCCGTGCTCATCTCGTCCCCCAAAACCGACCGCAACGCCTCCACAACCTACAGCCGGCCTCAGACACTTCGGTAGAGCTCGTCTACTCCACGACCTGCAAGCTCGTACGGGATTCGGTCGACCTGGAACCGTGGATGCAGCCGAGCTCGCTCGCTCACTCAGGCCTTGTTCGGTTACTCCCACACCGGCGTGTATTGCGGCCCAATCCCTGCCAATCCCCGTGTATCGGCCCACCCGGGGTGTAATACCGGCCCTCCATAATTCGGCGTTCGGTTAAGCCCGGCGTGGAAGTCACCCCGGCCCAACCCCTGCCCATCCCTTCCATTACACGGGGGAAAAGAAAAATCGTCTCCAGCCCGTGGAAGGAATCCCGAGCGAGGCGAACTCGATAGCGACGACCCGGAGGCGAACTCGGCCGGCGGCGACGACCCGGAGGCGAACTCGGCGGCGGGCGACGACCCGGAGGCGAACTCGGCGGCAGCAGTCACGGCGCCTCCGCATCTCCAACATCCCTCCCTCGCGACGAAGGCCTCTTGCCGGTAAGCTCCTCTTCCCTCCACCCTCTCCCCCTGCCCCAAATTCTAGGGTTCTTGGATTCCGACCTGGGGATGACCTGGTTCTTGGGTTCTTGCTGATGAAGATGGGGTCGAAGAGATCCGCGCCGGTCCGTAGGAGGACGCCGGACCCGGACCTGGAGGATTGCTTGGGAGCAAATTTCTAGGGTTCTTGTGTGTGTTCATGTTCTTGATTGTTCTTGCTGACCTAGTAGTGGTAGTAAATTTGTGTTCATCTGCATTTGGATATGCAGAATTTCCCCAAATTATTTTAATCTGACATTGTTTTAATAGGAACCTGTGAGCTAACATTGTTTTCAACAACCAAGCAAAGGTGGTGTCGGATTATGCAGACGGCCATGTTTATATCATCTAAGCAGATAGCACAAAAAAAATTGCAGGACAGTACATATCTACAAATTGGAGTTAGTTTAACATGAAATTGCTCAAAAAAGATGGATATTTGAAGAAATGCAGCAGTATTTAATGCGGTTAGAGTGACAATACATGCTGGTTTCTTTCCAAAAAGGCTCAACACATCTTGCCCTATAACATAGCAAACCCTTGAATATTCTAGGTGTTACTACAACAATATATATACATCACCAGCAAGTAAATAAAAGGAAACTAGTCTTAAGCACAAAAGAAATTTCAGCTCGACAGTATATGGAGGTCATTTTCAGCTAGCCTTGAGCATAGAGGAAATTCAGTAACAGGAAGCTGTTTCTAATGTTATAAGGTGTCGAAGATAAATAGGTTAGCACAAGTGCATTTTTTAGATATTAAGCCATACTTATAGTTCTACCTTAGCTCGTCTTTGGCCCCTAAAAGTGGGAAATAATTAGCTTACCAAAAGGGACAGTCTAGACAGAGTTCATTTTCTTGTGGGTGAAGTGTGCCACATGTACGACAAATACATGTCATAAACAACCAAAAACCTTTTGTACAACTCTAATGTCCTAAGGTCCAATTCATTAAAATCCCTCTGGAATCCAAAAGAAGCAGCGCTGCAGGCAGATTGTACAGATACAAGAACAGCACAAGGAACAACATGCAAAGCAAACATATAGAATGGCACTTTAAAGCACATACTTGCTTCACACACAAGCATTATGTGCTGACATCTGCTCTTCCCCAAATTATTCAGTAGACTATGTTTATCATTTTGTATAGACGTATAGTTCAACCAGTAGATATTTAAATGTTAGACATTACTATACTGACATATCAGAGGCAGACATTTAAATTTCGGTGAACTGTGTAAACTGTGTACCATGCTATGAATTAAATTTGTGTTCGTCTGTTTGAGAAATATGGACTGAGTTCTACACCAAAATTTCTGTATTACTTGTCTTCTCTCTTATTTAGCTCATGTTTATCTTTATCTTTAGCAGCAAATGTTTATCTTCATGTACTATTGTAATAATAACTAGCGGCCTTTTTCTTTTTTAGTCTTGGAATGGATTTGGGAATGAGGGACCGCATTAGGAAGAGAGAGGAAGAGGAGGAGGATGATATGATGCTATTATTTTTACCTCCACTACATCTATTGGGTGATAGTGAACCAAGGGTAAAAAAGCCCCGCCATACATCAATGATAAGTGGCGAGGAGGTTGTACGAGACTTGCTTGAAGGGCACGTAAAAAATTGTCAAGTAGCATTTAGGATGGAGCCCCATATCTTTAGGTCTATAGCTAGTTTCCTTCGGCGGGAGAAGTTGGTACGAGATACCCGACTTACGGTCGAAGAGAAACTAGCAGCCTTTTATGGATGTTGTCTCATAATTCCTCCTTCCAAGACCTCCAAGTCCAATTCAAACGCAGCGGCGACACATTTCATCGACACATAACAACTTTCTTCAACATAATCCCTGCTCTATCAAAGCATTTTCTCAAGCCTCCAAATCATGCTCAAGTACATCCAAAGATCCGATGTAACCCGAGATCTTCCCCTATTTTCAGGTTTCTCCTCAAATACTTGAAGCTAAATCATATTCCCATAACTATCTTTCTTATTAGAGACCAAAATTATAACTTATTGCTTTCTTTGCAGAACTGTATTGGAGCCATTGATGGGACTCATGTTCCCATGACCATTACAGGTGCCCTGGCCGCCCCCTTTAGGAATAGGAAGAAGACAATTAGCCAAAATGTTATGGTCGCGTGTGACTTTGACCTAAACTTCACTTTCATCTCTTGTGGTTGGGAGGGATCTGCGACTGATGCTAAGGTTCTTAGGTCAGCCCTTAACAAGGGGTTTAAGGTGCCCGATGGCAAGTTCTATCTTGTAGATGGTGGTTACGCAAATACTCCATTCTTTCTTGCACCATACCGTGGTGTTCGGTACCATTTGAAGGAGTTTGGGCGTGGTCGCCGTGCACCCCAAAACAGCAAGGAGTTGTTCAACCACCGCCATTCCGTATTAAGGAATCATATCGAACGGGCATTGGGAGTCTTGAAGAAACGTTTTACCATTCTCAAAGTGGGAACACATCACGCTTTAGAGAATCAAGTGAAGCTACCGGCGGCTGCTGCAGTATTGCATAACATCATTCGTTTGCATAAGGGAGATGAGGGTTGGTTAGATAACCAACCACACAACATACCTCCAGAGAACTATGTGGACGTTCCTGATGGTGATGTTCCTCAAAATCATCAAGTCAACAATGAAGGCAACAATCTTAGAGACATGATTGCGAATCAAATGTGGGCTGATTATCGACATTAGTTAGTGGGATGCAAGTCAAATGTGATGTAATAAAGTAGTGGCATGTGAACTTCTTTTGCTACCAATGTGTTCATTTCTTTTGCAAGTCAAATGGGATGTAATAAAGGGAGCGTTGCCTAAGGTACATGTTCATTCTTGAACCCAACTAGCTTCTTATACATGTTTTGTTTATAAATGTTTCAGTATGTAACGTGAAAATTCTCTCTTCTACATATGATCCTTTTGGTGTAGAAAAAGATAGAGCAGCCTGAATCCAGAGCTTGAAAAGACTCTTGTGGAGTTACTCCTTGAGCACAATACCCCTCAATATAAGGGTCAGAATGGGTGGTCCTCTGATACGTGGAACAGGATGGTCAGGAAATTCCACGAGGTTCATCCATATGTAACTTAACAAAGGTACAAATCCAAGATAAGGAGAAGGAGTGTGAAAAGAGAATATAAGCTGCTCAAAGAGGCCAGAAATCAAAGTGGAGCTTCATGGAATGAGAAGCGGTCGATGATTGAAGCTGACCAACCACTATGGGACAACCTCATCATCGTAAGATTTATGTATAAGCATTTCTTATAAGCATTTCTCCTTTTTACATTTCTGATCATTCTTTACTGTATAAGCATTTGTCCTTATACATTTATGTCTATTTTTGTTTCGCAGACCTATCCTAAAATTAAGAAGTTCCGCACCAAGGGTTTCCCTCATTTTGATTCCTTGGGCGAGCTATATGATGGACAGATGGCTGAGGGAACGTACAACTTCACTTCAACTCAGCGATCCCAACAGTCAGTTCCGTCCACAAGTGGAGATCGATCCCGAGGTCAGTTCTGTAGAGGTCATATTTCCTCACTCACATATTGGAGACACCTCGTAGATGCTCAGGATGGTACACAAGGAGGATGCAAGAGGCCAATCTGCAAGCAAACAATGTTGAGCATGATGATGAGACCCGCCGAACTGTGGCTTGCTGCACCATCAACAAGCACTGAGAACGAACCCAAGAGGCGTCGAACAACTGGAGATGTAGCTGCAGTGATGGAAAGGTATATTGAAATGAAGACTAAGCAGATCGAGGATGAGAAAGTTGATTTGAGGAATGTGGATGAGTTCTCAATCAAGACTGCATTGCTCGGCTAAACACAATGGAAGTCTCACAGGAGGAGAAGGTGAAAGCATTGCGTGTCTTTAAAGATGCACAAAATCGTGAGCTCTTCATTGCACTGACATGGAGACCGCTTTGATGTGGCTGCGCATCGAAATGGCATAGCAAAGGTAAAATCTGGTTTGTAGTTGTCGAACCTGTTAACTTAAATTTGATACATATTTCTGTTTGAGAAATCCAGATTAGTTAGTTGTAACTGCTGTAGTGCATGAAACAAATCGACCATGTACAACTTGTAACAGATTAACTTTCTGTTAATTACATATTAACTTGTAACATGTCCTCTCTCTGATTTTGGCATAATATGAAATTACTCTGATGAAATAACTGATGAACAATTCATTGGTGTAGCGGCAAGTTGTTATCAAGCATGTAAATATCTAGACTGCTCTTTGTAAATGTTAACATTTTGCTTCTTATCCTCACCGGAATCATAACTTCAGTTTGTGATTATGACAACCTGAAATTGAAGGATGTTAAGCTTGAATATTGCATGGTTGTTTCTTTTAATTGGCTATTTCAAATTGATATTTGCTCCTCTACATAGAATGTCTCATTTTCCTAATTTCTTTATTAATATGTAAAATAAACCGAGTTTCTGTTGTGGTTTACGGATTTGATGTAACAGGCATGAAGAAGAATAAAGCATGAAGTTTCGAGTGAACAGTTCTCTCTCTATTTAGTATAACAATGGCACTCAAGTTTTTGTAGCTTGTTGCATTAAAATCTTCAGATAAACCAGGTTGTACTGCTGCTGCTATTTGTGATGAATAATTGTACTGGTGGAGTTTATTTGTTGTTGTTTAGACGATGGGGTTGAGTTGATTATTTTAGATTCAAAGTTGCTATTCTGTTTTTGCTGTTTGGATTGGATGATGGAGTCTGTGGTGCTTGCACTTCGAAGCTGCAGTTGATTGTTGCTGTAGAACGTGTGCATGCCGTGTGCTGGCGGGATTAACCGAACGCGTAAGAACAGCAGGGAATACGTGAGAGGGGTTTGTGGGGATTCTGGTGACGAGTGGGGATCACCTGACCCACGCAGGGATTAGACCCACTAGGGGATCTGATCCACCGCAACCGAACAAAGCCCAAATGATGTGGCGAATCAAACCTACTCGCCGAGAATTTGACTCCTAGTGGATCTTCGCCGGATTCAGGCGAGTGGGGAGCCGGTTCGGTGACAGTTGGGCTAAAAATTTTCTTCCCGCCAAGCAAGTGCTATGTGTGTAACAGATCAACAAAGCACAATCCGCTGCCAGGTTGAAATAGAACCACAACATTGTGCCACTCTCCAAGGAGAGTCGACAAGGTTAGCTTGTTCACAATGAGCTTAAGCCGAAATCTGAGTCCTCCGGGGAGATGTTCTGAGGATTTTGTTTGGTGGAGGAAATTTATTTTACGAAACACAAACAAGAGTGCTTCCATGCCCAAGCTCCGGTCACTATTGACCCTAGGGCAGCGGTGCTTGACTGATAGCGATTACTATCACCAAAAGAACAATTGCACCCATGGGTTACCACTTACACATCCTGGAAGGAAT
This sequence comes from Puccinellia tenuiflora, assembly GCA_012064385.1. Lineage (NCBI taxonomy): Eukaryota > Viridiplantae > Streptophyta > Magnoliopsida > Poales > Poaceae > Puccinellia > Puccinellia tenuiflora. Next base: position 898,433 of record QRDG01000967.1, on the reverse strand, counting down.
TACACAAGGTCGCATGTTATTGCTTCCAGACTTTGAAAAGGACTCCGTACAACCACAGGCTGGTACACTTACCAGTTTTCCTAAGGAGTTCATGACACAACAATAACAAGGTAATAAGCCTCCCAATTGGCACGAACAACATCAACACGTCTACTGAAATCAGGGAGGATGGCAGATACAAGCTAGACACTAATAAGATCGCTCCAGCCACCTGCAACGCAGAGATGGTGCAGAACTAGTGTGGAATATGGAGCTGCTGCTTAGGTTCTAATCTCCGAGGTCGACAGTTTAAAACACTTTCCTCTTCAGTCGGTTTTCAGAACGCGGGGTGCTGCTCGTGTCACGCTGTTCGTCTGTGCTCAAATCATCATCACTGTCATCATCTGGGTCTTCCAAACCAAGGTTCAAATTCAGCTCGGTGCTGCCACTTTTTCTGGCAGGGTTCTGTGGTAAAGCCTGAAAAAGGATACATAGACGTATGAGTTTTATCACTCGGGTATGGAGACTATTGTACATGTTTGATCTCTCTGGTAAGTAAATGTACCAGGGAAAACTGAAACTGATGTTGTGAAGAAAAAAATAAGCTTAGAGGTGCATTCTGAATTTTCTGTGGAAGGATTAATGGGGTCTTTTCTCATTTACTTGCACAAGAGAAAAGGGGTTGCCACAATAGATCTAATAAATGAACGCAAACAGTAGGATGTGTGCTAGGAGCTTCCAGATTTAATGATCGAAAAAATATAAATTGATGTATCAATTCAGTTTATTCACTATATTCGTTTCCCAATCAAAGCTGAATTAATTCAAAATAGATGGAATGACTGCTAGTGTCCATTAGGTAAATTTCCCTACTACCGTCAGTTTTACAGTCAGATGATAAATCTGCATCCTTAGGCTTATTCTCATCCTTGATTTGTTGAAATTCCCATCAAGCAACTAGATTTACAAGATAGCATCGATGACAGTTTTTTCCAGTGCACACATAGTTCTGGACAAATTGACTGCATCCCCTAGATCTAAGCCAAATTTTGGTTTGCATCCACAAGAGACTTATCAAATGTACACAGCAATTGTAAGGCGTTGAAAAAAAGTCATTTAAAACCCTGAAGTATGGTGCTGGTCCGATTTAAACTAAGAACTTTCTAAAACCATTTAACATGAACCTATCTCGGTTAGGACAGTATTTTTGCATTCAGGGTTTTCAAAATAATATGTAAAAAATCGTAGATGTAGGAATGCTAGAAATTTCAAGTTTAATATTAGATTATTTCAGAAATTCAGGGTTTAATAGATGGTTTCATAGTTTTGGGTTCATATCGGACCAAGCACAATATTTCAGTGTTCAAATATTTGGTTTTTCAAAACATATCTGATTATAGGCCACAAACTAGAATGGATATAAGAAAACCACGTAATCAACCATGACCCATATCAGTTTAACTATCAGTGCAACTAGTAAATTGACTAATTGAGGAATACTAGTCAATAGGCAATCACTCAAATTTCCAACCCCAAGGCTAAACCTGAGGCAGATGCACTGGTCAATAGGCATCACTCAGA
>QRDG01000967.1:0-274937 GCA_012064385.1 Puccinellia tenuiflora | reverse complement strand
AGTAGGACTTGGAGAAGGCTTAGCGAGGTGTCAATCTACTCTGGCGCTTATAGATTAACATGGACCTGCACACAATCACAAACAAGTACTTTGCCCCAACGAAACATAGATGTTGTCAATCTCTCCGGCTTGCCGAACACAAAGAATTAATTGTGCAGATGTAAAATATGATGAGAGTGAAATATGACTAGTCAGCAAATGATGATGAAAAGCTATTAAAACGGTTGTAAACAATGTAGGAAAATAGGACCGGGGTCCACAGATCACTAGCGGTGTCTCTCATAAAGATATACATGACGAATGAACAAATTAAAGCATGGCAATTGACATAATTGTGGGCGCAAAGCAATGCTATCATAAAACAATATAGTTCACCGTTTCATCTAATATGGGCATTACGTCAAAATACATAGACCGTTATCGAACTGCATCTATGACTAAGAATTCACCCCGGGATCGATATCCAGCATGTCACCCAAAATTATTAAGTTGCAAGCAACAGATCATTGCAATAAGCAAAGTGCATAATGTAAGCAATGTAAATAACACAAGGAAATCACACCGCTGTTTTCTCCCTAGTGGCAACAACACATCGCTAGTCTTAATCGTTTCTTTCAACCCGAGCTCAGACAAAGAGAGGCATGAACCCACTATTTAGCATAAATACTCCCTCATACAACACTAATAATTACTTGGCCAAAGCATCCACTAGCATCGGAGAGCATGCTAGATCATAGATAAAACATAACACATAGATGAACAAAAGTAATGACTTCCACAATTCATCGAATCCATGCAAACACAATCATGTAGCAGTTATAGATAATATGATATTGATCATGATAGGCAGCTCACAATGTCGGAGATCTGTCCCAGGAACTGGGTGCTTCTCACTAGGTAAGGAATCGAGTAAGGGGCTGAACACGGAATCAAACAACCCTCAACGTGCCTCGGCGACGGCGCTCATCGAGATCGCTGTGGGACGGCACTGCAGAGATGAACACACGATGTTACCCAGGTTCAGGGCCCTCTTGGAGAGGTAAAATCCCTACGTCCTGCCTTGGTTGTATTGCACTGCTTGCAGATGTTATAGTACAAGGAGAGCTTCGGGAGCTCGAGGTGGCCAACAATGGCTATCGCTAGAATAGCACTTCAACCTTTCCACCCCTTTGCCTGAATGTGCTCCCCCTCGTTTTATAGGTGTCCTGGACCTCTTCCCCCAAATATCTTGGCGGGAAGGGTTACCACATGGCGACGAAGGAGGAGGTCGGGTGCACGATAAAGAGAGAGTTCATGGACGCGGTCCATGGCAGGGAGCGGCGTCACCAAAGCTGGAAAAGCCACCGTCCAGCCAGGACGGTGGGCTAGCGCTGCTGGGGCTCGGGATGCGCCCCACGGTGACGTCGCCCTTGGAGTGTAGCGGCAGATGGTCTCCTTATCACCGAAATGGCAATTCTTGTAGCTCCTTTGCTTGGTGCAGCCTCGTTTGACCGCTTTATACACGAGAGTGGCAACTACGGCGCTGTCGTCACCGCGCGTAGGCGCGCCCGTGACTCTGCGGAGGGCGCAGAGCCCATGTGCGCTCTGTCGCGGAGACAGAGCTTGCTTCGTGGGGAAGGAACCCCGCGAGGCTGGAGGCCTCGCTGAGCCTTTTGGCTTGATCCTTGGCAGAATCGAAGGTAGCATCCGAGATGCCCTCTCGAGGAGAGGTCCCTCGCGAGGGGAAAACCCTCGCGAGGCTCACCAGGCTTGGAGAGCCTGGTCCTTAGCGAAATCTTCTGAAGAGTGTCATGGGCCCTGGCAGGCCAGCCCGTGGTACCCTGGTTTCCACTGTGCCGACAGTAGCCCCCGGGCCCACGATGGGCACGCCGAAGTCCGTGGATGCAGGCGAAGCGTCGGGGGCCCAACGATGCCTGCCTGGGCCGTGACACGTGGGGCGCAGCGGTTGCGCCCGAAGCCACGACCTCCTCGGCTCCAACGGGCGACCCGGTGGGGCCCGCCACGCCCTTGGTAACTGGTCGATAAAGCCTGCGCGCGATGATGGCGCCCATCACTTCGCCCATTACTTCGCCGCACACTTCCCCCAAACGCCTCCTTCTCAGAGCGCATCACCCCCAAGATCTTCTCCTCTTCTGCGACCATGGCGCCCAAGAGAGCAGCCGCTCCCAAGAAGGAAAAGGCTCCGATGCAGGCTGGCAAGCCCGCAGTGGCGCCGGGGAGTGCTGAACCCAAGGAGGCGCTGTTGAGGTCCCGCATAAACTCGGCGGCGATTGACGAGGTGCGCCACCTGGCGGCCGCGAAGACCAACGAGCTCGGCGCCACAAGCATGGAGCCGGTCGGCAGCAGCAAGCTTCGCGAGGGGTACTACCCCATCTTCTTTCACACTCTCTTCGCCGGTCTCGTTCCTCCTTTCTCCGACTTCCTCATGGCGGTTTTGGAGACATACCAGATCCAAACTCCTCCATCTTCATCCCAATTCCATCCTCATCCTCTCCATCTTCTCCTACCTTTGCGAGGCCTACGTCGGTGTCCGTCCTTCTGTGGAGCTCTTCCGCAGCTTCTACGCACTCCGGTCCTCCACGCAGAACGAGCGGACCGGATGCGTCTCCTTCCGCATCGCCGACGCCAGGAGCAAGAGCTACATCCCCATCGTGTGGAGCGGCGAGAATGCCATCACCAAGGTGACAAAGAAGGTAGAGGACTTCCGCCAGCGGTGTTCTTCGTCGACACCAAGGTGAAGAACCCTCTCCTGGATGTGCCCGTGGCGCCCCTGAAGAAGTGGGCGCGCTGGGCGAGCGAGGGCTTCGAGGGCCCGAAGCTTGACACGGTGTACGAGTGCCTGCGGGGGCTCCGCGACACCGGACTCACCGGCCAGATGGTGGCGAAGGACTTCACGAGGCGCCGCATCGCCCCCCTCCAGTGGCATTCAGAGCCGATGTGGACGTACACAAGCCCGGAGGATGGGATGCGCCTGTGCACGGACAACTTCACCCCAGAGGTACTAGACAAGGTCATGGGGGACCCTCTTCACTTCGGCGGCCATCCCAGCCCCAGCCTCCGACGAGGCCCGACCGCTCTTCACCTTGGGGAAGAGGAGGTGCACAAGCACGCAGGAGCCTGACCATATTCGATGAATGGGGCATCATGCCCAAAGGACACCGCGGGCCCCGCAGCAACCCGTGGGCGGCGGAAGCCGGAGCAGGTGGATGGGTCGTCGGAGCTGGACGAGGCGGAGGACCTCTGGGAGGGCGAGGCCTCGGGATACGCTGACCCCTCGGGAGGCTTCTCTAGCTCCTCAAGGAGCGCACTGCCTGAAGGGGACTCCAGGAGATTTCCTCCAGCAGCGACGAGGATCCCTCTCACGAGGCTCCCTCCCGACGCACCGCAGAGGATAAGGAGGAGAGCGACGGCAAGGGAGGGCGCCACGAGCCCCGCTCCAAGTTCGCCCACGACAGGGACGCCGTGGCCGCGAGGGGCGCTCCTTGCGAGGAGGTAGGAGCGCCTCGAGAAGGAGCCAGAGCAAACAGCCCCCAGCCGCCGAAGGCGAAGAAGAGGGTGTAGAAGATGGCTGACGAGTTAGCCCTGGTCCTTCTTTCTTTCCTTTAGGATTTTGCTTTCGAATACCCTCTTGAAGGATCTTCTGTTTGTCTTCTTTTTAGCAATCTCGCGGCGCCGAAAAGGCGACGGCTCCGCAAGCTTGGGGAGATTGCCGGCCGCCACCGTGGCGACGCCTGCCGTTGACGAGCCACGGCGTGTGGTTACGCCTCCCGCGGATGAACACCACGCGGATGGGGAGGTTGAAGAGGTGGCGTCGTCGCTAGCACGGGCCACCACTCCTCCCACACAGCAGGAGGCAGCGACCGAGGGCCGCAGGGGCCTCGGAGAGGCCAGACGAGGTGGGGGCCCAAGAGGCCACCGTGGAGCCACATCCGGAGGGAGAGGGCCTCCACAAGAGGGGCTGACGAGCCCGAGGCCACGGCAGGCGCGGCCACCACAAGGGGGGCTGAATCTGCCCCCGGAGGGCAGGAGGAGGAAATGCCTCCGGAGCCCACGGACGCCGGAGCCGGGGACGAGAGGACGCCCAGCCCCCAGAGGGCTCCTAACGCGGGCGGCGAAGGAGGCTCCCACACGAGCCCCCAGGCCGCATCAGGAGCCGCTGTGAGCCCGAGGCAAGGTGCCTCGGGTACCTCGACAAGCGTCGAGGTCTCTGCACCCCGCGGCGATGCGGGACCTTGGCGCTGCGGGAGCCGCGCCGCCACACAGCTCGCCGCAGCTCCGTCTTCAGCCAAGCGCGGCAGACGCTCGACAAGCTGGAGACGCAGTACGTCGAAGAAGAACTCGCCAGGGCGGAGGAGCGGGCGGAGCTTGACGAAGCCTGGGCCCTCCTCCGCGAGAGGGTGGAGAGCTGCCGCCGGTAGGATGCGGCGGCCCGGGCGGCGCGGGAAGAGGTGATGCGCTTCGCCAAGGAGACCCGCGACAGTGTGAAGCGGGAGGCGGCGGAGACCATGGAGGAATTGGATGCCGCCGGGAGGCTCTCGTAGGCGGAACCGCCTCCAAGCGACAGGAGATTGCGGCCGCAGAGCAAAATTCTTCATGGACTCCAAAGTCGTAGAGGACAGCTTGAAGGAGCTCTGCGAGAGGCTGGACGCTCGCGGGGAGCAGCTGACACAGCGTGAAGCGGAGCTGACGCGATGCGAGGGAGAGCTCTCCCCCCGCGAGGAGGAACTGCGCCGGCGCGAGGAGCAGGTCCAGCAGCTCGAGAGTGACCAGGCCACCCGAGAAGGGAGGGACTGCGGGCTCGCGAGAGTCAGTTGGCACAGGACGAGGACACCTACGCGGAGCGCCTCGAGAAGGCCAACGCCAGCCTCGCGGAGAAGCAGAAGAAATTGAAGGAGGAGGCCGACGACAGGGTCAAGCTCATCCGCCAAGATCTCTCCAAGAGCTTCAACGAGAAGGCCAAGAAGCAGGAGGAGCGCTTCACGACGAAGCGCAATGAGCTCCAGAACCGCATCAAGGGGCTCGAGAAGGGGGAGAAGCAGATGGCCTCCCGCCTTCAGAGTGCCAGGGAAGCTCAGGCTCGCGCGGAAGGGAAGGTCGCCGCCCTGGAGAAGGACCTGAGCGAGCTCCACCAGCAGGTGGGGCCGGTTGCAGACGCCGCGGAGGAGGCACAGCGCAACACGCAGATCGCCCGAACCATGTCGCGCCAGCGCCAGCGCATGCTCCAAGACCTGGTGTCCCGCGCGCGTGCTGTTGGGGCCCGCCTGGGGATCGAGGTCCCCTCCTTCGCCACAGAGGGGAACGGCGACGAGGCAGGGTACGCGTTCTTCTTCGAGCGATTCCTCACGAAGCTTGAAGAGACCACGAAGAGCTTCGACGAACGCATCGTGGAGGAGAGTCACGATCTCCTCGTCCTTGCCACTTGCCGCATCTTCGCCAACCTCGCGAGGCTTCAGCCTTCCCTCGACCTCGAGGACGTGATGGNTTCGTTTTCGCGGGCATGCCCTTCCACCCCTTCCCTTTTTCCTTTTCCCCCTTTTTCCCCTTTCTTTTCTTTTTCTTTCTTTCTTTTTTTTCCTCACCCGCTCCTCTCTTCCTTTCTCTTCTTCCCCGCACGCTTCCTTCTTCCTCCCTGCCTCCTACTCCAGCACCCGCACCTGCCCCGATCCCCTCCCTCCATCGCGAGCTCCTCCTCTTCCCTGCTTCCCTCTCCCTTCTCCTTCCCCGGCGCCGCCTCCACTCCCCGTGGCCGCCTTCCTCCCGTGCTCCGGCTCGCCATGGTCGTCGCCTCCCTGCCCCGTGTCGATGACCTCCTCCCGCCGGCGGCCGTCCTCTGCCTCCGTTGCCTCCCTCGGCCTCTCTCCAGCCGCCGCCCCTCGCGCGCCCGTCCTCCGTCCTCTGCTCCTTCTCCGGCCAGCCGCCCCGTGCTTCCCGCGCCCGAGGACGACCTCGCCGCGCTGGCCCGGCTTCCTCTAGCGCGTCCCCGTCCCTCTGCCTCTGTCCCGCAGCCCGTCCCCGACAGCCACCTCCGGCCTGTGCTGCCGCAACTCCACCTCGCCCCCGCGGACGTCCTCTCCGCAGCCGTTCCTGCTCAACCTCACCCGTTGCCTCGAGCCGTGGGCGCCTGCTGCTGCTGCTATCAAGGTTGTGCTCAAGGTCCGTCTCCGTTGTCGTGCTGCCCGTGTCCCTGACCAGGTGCTTCCCCGACGCCCGTTGATGTGCACCCGTGCTCGTGAAGACGCAACCCCGGCATCCCGTGTTCGACGTTTTGTCCGCCCGCCAAGTGTTTGGTGTTTTGCCCGCGAGGAGTCCGAGCTTGACGTTCCGTGCTCGTCTCCGGTGCGGTTTTCCATTGCAAGCCCTCCGTTCCCGTTTCCGAAGACCGGCGCCGTGAAGTCCGACAATCAACGTCAATGTGCCAAGTTCTCCGTAACATGACCCTCCCGACTCCGTGAACTCCGATCCCCGATCCCCGACCACCGTGAACCCCGAAGACCCGAAGCCCAGAACGCCAAGGTCCGCCACGACGACGACCCGAGTACGACTACTTCCCCGATGTCGACTACCTCGACTACTTCGACTCCGGACGAACGACTACTTCGACTACAGCGACTACGTCGACTACTTCCTCTCCAAATCCGAAGTTTCCCTGAATCCGATGTGAGACTCCAACCCTAACCCTATACCATTTATATGCGTATCTTATCTCAAATCATGCATAATTAATTAACATCGCACCTTTATCCATTTAGTCGAATTAAATCAATTTAATTATGGGGTTTGTCCGGTGCATTTATATTGTGCACTGATCCCATTTAAAATGCTTTTGCAATGTGTTAGGGATAAAATTGGATAACATTTAAATTTGTCATGCATTCATGTCATCAACATGCCGATTCTTTTGCCTTAGAGTAAAATGCATCTTTTCTGTTGTCCACTGTTTCTTGCTTCTTCGGGATAGGCCGTTGAGTTGATGTGAGCAACGATAGGTTCTGCTACCTCTACCGGAATGCAGGCAAGTGATACTCCCTTGCTATCATTGCTTGTTTTCTGTCTCTTACTCGTCCTATCTTTTGTTCCTTGCTAGCCTTATGTCACGATGCTTGTGTCCTGATCCTATTTGCATGTTTACCTTGCAGCCATGAAATGCCACCACCCCCACATCCTATTACCTTTTGCTTGTTTACCTTGTTAGCCTTGCGAGTCCTAGTGCATGGTTAGGTGCTTTGCTTGAGTCATGTTGTCTGGTTATCTAGTCTTGTTGTTAATATGATAGCTAGGCTCAACTAAAATGTAATCTTTATTTTCTGTTGCGATGGGAATAATTTAACAAAGTTAAGGCACCGGCGGAAGGCCAATCGTGGTGATTTGTTCTACTAGTGTCGCCTACAACCCGAGTTCTTTTCCGCTATTCCGAGACTGAGCGCACTAACCACATGTGGGAGTTCTATGGGCCTCCCCGCAATCTATTACCGGATCCTCAAACCTGTCCAGGAGCCACAACTTAGTTTGGGTGTTTCCATTTGCGCGCGTACAACGATGATGGTGATGAGAAGGTAAGATGATAATGGATACGTGGTTACTTATGGTAGGGTTGCGGCATGAGCGTTTACCGCATGTGGAAGGAGGGGCAATCATATGAGTGTTCCCTCTCGAAGCCGTCCACGCAATGGTTAGGCCCACCTCGAAGCTTCGGCCGGACTCTCAAGGTGGATCATTCCTAGCTAGGTGGCTCCCTGGACTGGTTTGTAGAGAAAGGAAGTATTGCGTCGAACGCTCCACCGGTACACCTCTAAGCGAGTGTTTCTATGCGTGTGGGTTCATTGGTGCATCCCTGCAGGGTGAAATCTTTTCGAAAAGCCGTGTCCGCGGTTATGGACGACTTGGTGAAATGCGCTGGCTAAAAAGATCATAGACAACTTGCACCTGATGATTATAACTTGACTAGTAAGATAGATTACTTGAATAATAACCCATAAAACTTGTCCACCGTGTGAGTTGCCCTGATTGCTTCCTCGTGGGTGGGTGATCGAGGGAGTAATACTTGGGCGGGTTTTTGATGTGGTGAGTAGTTGGTTCCTTATGCGCTCTCTTACCTTGTCTCTGATAGACGAACATTGTAGTGTGTCTCCATAAGTTGTTAGTGCTGCTTGCCGCCGCCTCAATCGCTAACCCTCTTCCTCCGGAATTCCAGCTTTGATATCTTGTGAGTATTACTTGCCAGTACTGTTTATAGTACTGACCCCTTCGGGGCTGCTATTCCAATGCAGCTGACAGGTTTGAAGTCTGACGACGTTAGCTTGGGAATCCCTCCGGCTTGGCCTGGGTAGGGATATGGTGCCTTCGTTTATCTTCAGGACTCTTAGTCCAATTGGTTTCTTGTCCGTAGCCGGACGCTACCCACTTCCGTTGTTATTTTGGATATTTGTATTGTATCCTTTTGTTGTTCTTGACTCTGAGAGTCGTTGTTGTATATATGTTCTTTTGTGGGTTCCATCGAGAACTGTTGTAATGTTATCACAATTCCACCCGCATAACGTGTGTGTTACGACATGCACGTTATGCCTAGTGGGCGTCCTTTAGGATCGATATTATGCGGATTTGGCTGGAACGCTCAAGTCTGTATAGTACCGATCTTGGGGCGTTACATAAGGGTTATATCATTGTTTTATAATGATTTTGGGAAGATTTCACAGTTTTCCTATTTTTCTGGAATTAACCCTACACTGGCATAAAATCCTATGTTCTATATTTTGATGTTTCAGGGACCCAAACGATGTCCAAATGACCTGAAAATTTACGAGCATCAGTTTTTGGAAGGAACAAAGTGTAGGAGCGAAGGAAGCGAACAAACGGAGGCCCGAGTGCCAGAAGAGGGTGGCCCACGCGGCCAGATTCCTTGGCCGCCTGGGACCACTCATCTGGGCCCTCGTGGCTCCGTTGCCGTCGATCTTTCTTCCAGAAGCTTCGTCTTGACCTAAAACCGACTATTAAAATAGTCTCCCGACGCCTTTCGGAGGAGAAGCGGCCGAAAACACAGAAACACCAAAGCATAGATCTGGAGCTGCAGATTGGAGGGCGAAAACTCCGGCAGAGTGCTGCCGGCGTGGTCTCCATCTCCCCCAACGACATCTCCACCGTCTCCATGATGAAGAGGGAGTAGTCCACCCCTGGAATATGGGTTTGTGGAAGTAACTTATGTATCTCTCCTCTCTCTTGAGCTTCACTAATTAGCACCGTATGAGCTGCCGAACATGATTACGGTCATCTATGTAATTCATTTGTGGTGGATCTCTTTATGAGTTAATATATGTTTGAGATTGCAATTGTTTTGTTTCAGTTATGAAAGTAGATGCATATTATGTACCCCATTCTTGTCTACTTCTTTTGATCAAGCATGTTTATGAGAGCGTGTGTGGGGGAACGTGTGCATTAGTTGGAGTAATGAGGGGTGGCTAGTGCGGTGAAAGTGAGAGAAGTTCCGCGATCCACTTGGGTATTTTTACCTTACTTTGTTGCCTCACTAGGGATAAAGAAAAATACCATGCTACCGGAGGTGTGGGTGTGACATTGCCACTTCTCCATGACTACATCTAGCATGTTCTTATTTTAACTTCATGTCATAAGACTTAAAGCTACACTCTGATTTATCTTAATTACTAAGGTGCTAAGATTTAATTCACATCTTGGTGGAGTATAAGAGGGATTAATAAACAAAAGATCTCTATGTTAGGACGTGATGCCCATATAATTAGTAACTTGTCATGAAACCTTTTTGTTGCAACCTCATATGTCAATTCTAGTGTTCCATTATCTACCACTTTATTAAAGAGAGAGTGAATTTGTGAAACCATGAACCCCGGTCCATTTTTAATCATAAGAAACACCTTTCCAACAACTTATAAGCATTTTCTATTTTCTGCCATTTAAAAATCCGAAAATACAAAAACACTTTTATATCTTGCATTCACAATACAAAGCCCCAAAATATCATCCATCATTGTTCCCACCATCCTTGCATATTTATTTATCATCATTGCATATTTATTTCTTGTTTGCATTTGACATCTTTTCATATCATTCTCACACCTTGTGCTTCACAACCACTTGGTGAGGTTGAGGGCACAAAACAATTTACTTTGTTTTGTAGGTTTTCAAGAGAAGGATCAGAAGATAAATCTTTCACTACTGATTCCCCGAGAGTTCGATATTAAAACCTTGAGTCACCCCTCGTGGGGAAACTGTCTTTCCTATACTATACACTCTGCACTTGGAGTCTCAACCTAACCATTTTCTTTTGACGCAGGTAACTACGTCAAAGGCCATCAGGCCCTCAGGATACCGGCCACCTCCGCCTCGCCCAGCTACTTCAACCTTGGGTGCGGCTGGAAGTGGGTTTCGTCCTTAGCTGCCCGCACCACCGAAGCCCACTTGCTACAGCTGTGGCCAGCCGGGTCACTTCTCGAGGGAGTGTCCCCAGAATGAACCTGCTACTTCAAAACCTGCACCAGCTCCCTCTACACCAGCAGCCAAGGCTATGACTATCATCCGTGGTCGTCTGAACCACGTCTCTGCTGAAGGAGTTGAAGAGGACCCCGGTGTTCTCATGGGTACGCTTCGAATTAATGCATATCCAGCTTCAGTCTTGTTTGATTCTGGAGCATCGCATTCATTCATATCCATAGCTTATGTAGACAACCACCAAATACCGTTTGTGAACATGGACTTCCCTCTAGTGGTTAAAACACCAGGCTCTAGTTGGGAAACAAACTGGATTGCTCCTTGTCGTGTCTTGGATCACGGACACCGGGAGTAAAGGATACCCCCTTTTTAGGTTCGGTATGGGGCGCAGAGGAGGCCGAAGATCGTCTTCCGCCCGGGGGCTTCGCTCGACGCTCGAGATCTACGTACTAGCAAGCATCACAGAGACACAAGGAGTTTACCCAGGTTCGGGCTGCCCGGAGGCTAACAACCCTACTCCTGCATGTCTGGATTGAGAGGTGTATCATGGTGTAGCTTTACAAGGGTGGTCGCGGGTGAGAACCCGGGAGGTGTTGGCTAGAGGTTGAAGACGAGCAGATCATGACCCTGAGGAGATCACCTCTCGCCTAAGCTAATCTGGGACTTGCGCGCTACCTAGCCTAGCCTCCTTCTCTTCTAGACTTGTTCCCCCTCCCTTTGGGTGCCTCGGTCCTCCTTTTATAGGCTAAGGGGATACCACAGGTGCACCCTTGGGGCCGGAGGGGTTTTGGCGGGAAAACCTCTCCGGGTTCTCTTTAGGAGGCGACGTGGCCTCCTCTCGTCCAAGTATTCTTCTCAAAGGGGTCAGGTGAGGCCGCCCACCTTTTCCAGAGAGGGCAGACAGAGGCTGACAGCTTTTCTGCCTCTGTCCCCCTTTGGCGCCTCCATCTTCTTGGCGCCCAAGTCTTCTAGGAGCCTCCGGCCAGAGCCGGTAAGCTTATCCTTTTCGTGCACTGGAGGTTGGTTCCCGGGAATGAGCCTAGCCTCCTGCCAGGCGTCGGGTCCCCGGGACCTCCGTGCCTGCTTCCGGGTCGAGGGGGGCCCCGGAGGGTCCCCGAGTCCTTCGCCTTGGTTGTCGATGTCACACGTGTCGGGACGCCGTGGGGCAGATGGGAGGGCCCATCTGCCAGTCTTGAGCCTTGGCCTTGAGTGCCTCCGTGGTGGGCCCATGTGCGATGGACCCACTTTGACCGCATCAGGGGAACCCCATGTTCCACTGTTGTGACAGTAGCCCCCGGGCATAGTCCCGGCGGCCACGCCCTTCTGCCGCCGGGGCTATGACCAAAAAGAGTCAAAGTGGGAACCCAGCGTCAGGTCTTCAACGTCTTGTCACATCCGTCAGAGCCGCGCGCTACGGAGGCGCGCGTCCCACGGGTCCTGGAGTTATTTATCCGGCGGAGTAATTGCGCCAGCCTCCTCGATTCTCGGTAACGGAGAAAGCGAGGCGACGGCCGCTGAAGGAGCACCCGAGCCTTCTTAAAGGCAGGGATACCCCTCAGGATCTTCATTCGTCTTCATTCCTTCTTGAACCCCACCTTTCCTCAGAGGTGAGAGCGTCGATGGCGGGGGCTAAGAGAGGAGCTGGTCGCTTGCGCTCGTCCTCGGCGGGGGCAGAAGTGGCGTCCGGTAGTCGTGGAAGAGCTACCCCGCGAGGCCGAGCGAGGCGCGGTCGCGGCCGCGGTCGTGGAAGCCGAAGTCGTGGAGGTCGCGGAGCAGGAGATTCACCGAGCCCTTCCTCGCGGAGGACGACCCACACCGGCTTCCCTCCGTTTGAGTTCGTCGTGGATCTGGACAGGAGACTGCATGGCCGGCTTCATCTGCCGGACTCCTTCGTGGCGGCGGTGAACACAGACGACGGCCGGCCCACCGGCTTCTGGCTGCAGGTCGAGGGCTGTCCCAACGGCCCCTCCTGGGTCGAAGTGGAGAACACCGTCGCCGGCTCCATGCTCCTGGGGAAGGGATGGAAAGCGTTCGCTTGCTCCCGTCGCCTTACCCGGGGAAGTACCTGTCGTTCGAGTACGACGGGGATGAGACGCTCTCCGTGAAGATCTTCCGTGGTGATGGAGGACGCGAGGACTGCTGTATGGAGAGCGACAGCAGCAGTAGCAGCAGCTACGGCGAGGAGGACGAGGATGAAGATGAAGAGGACTCCAAAAATTCTGCTGATACCGATTTCCTTCTCTCTCGTTCAATGCCCTTTGGTCTCGAGGATCACCATTTGGTGGGGTTGGGGTCACACCCGAAGTCGTATTGGAGAATTGAGCGGAACTACTTCCATGTGCACTCTTTTATCAGGTCAGGAAGCCCTGTTTTTGAAGCAGGAAGACCTCTTCATCATCATTATTGGGGTATGGGCCCTAAATCATTGGAAAAGACACTTTTTTCCCACCTTTAGAAGGATGAAGCATAGATAGATCTAGATACTTTGTTCGAATTTTATGAAAGGTAACTATCCCAGTTTCATATATGAAATCTCTACAGAATCCTTGAACCAGTTCCAATAGACTTATGGAACGTTCCCGTTCACGTGCATCCAGCAGGAATTGCTTTTTTTCTCCCATCGATCGAATCGAGGAGGTCAAGTTTCGAGCAGCGGCTGCCTGTCCTTTTCTTTCGTGAAAGGTATGATCTAGAGTGTGATTCTGATCGTTGATTTTTTTCCGTTGCAGGAAAGACTTTACTCGACCGACTCGAACCTCCTCGAGCCCGAGATGGGTCGGCCTCCCCCCGATGACCTCCTCCGCTGTGTCGTGCCCCTGCTCTCTCTTCCTGGTGCCGCCGCCTTCGCTCACCGGCATCCTCTCCCCCTGCGCCGCCGCTGCTCCCTGGCTTTTCCCCGTCGACCCCGTGCTGTGGCGCGTCCCCGACGACCTCGCGCCGCCGCTCCTCCACCTCCTCCCCGCTCTGGCCGCCGTCCCCTGCAGCCACGACCGAGGCGCCCCCTCCCTTGCTCCCTGTCGGCGAGGCCAGCCCGAGCATGGCCATCCCCTTCCACCGCAACTCCACCACCCCGACCTCTCCTTTGACGAGCTCCTCGACCGAGGTCGTCCCCGTCTTCTGTCCCCGTGCCTGTGTGTGCCTCCTCCGTGTTCGGCTGCTCCTGTCCGTGTCGTGCGTGTGTCTCCGTTTTCCCGACCCGGTGCTGCGTTCCCCGTCTCCGTCCGGCTCCGTGCCGTGCATGTGCGTGCTCCTGCCCGAGTCCGTCCCCGTTTTCCCGGCGTCTCCCGTGACTCCGTGTTCCCGTTTCCCGCCGTGCCCGTTGCCGTGTTTCCCGTCCCCGGCTTCTCCAGTTTCCCGATGCTTTTTCCCGACCCCATCGTGAAGCAATCCCCGTTCCCGACGTGTTTCCCGACGGCCGTTCCCGTCATGTGCCTCCGTGTGTGTTCCCCGTCGTGAAGCACCGTGAACCCCGACGACCGAAGACGGATACGACAAGATCTTCCCCGACACCGGAAATGCGACAAGTTCTTCGTTTGTGTTTTGTGTCGGCCGCCTTCGTGCGAGTCCGAGAAGCCCGATGCCCGACTCCCCGATGCCGAGGACCCCGACGACCCCGAAGCCCGGAACGCCAAGGTCTGCAACCACGACGCCCCGAGTACGACTACTTCCCCGACGTCGACTACCTCGACTACTTTGACTCCGGATGAACGACTACTTCGACTACCTCGACTACTTCGACTACGACGACTACTTCGACTACGACCCTAAGACGACGGTTCCGAATCCGGAGATCCTTGATCCGATGTGTGACCCCAACCCTAACCCTATACCATATATATCCGTATCTTATAAAATCATGCATCATTAATCAACATCGCACCTTTATCCATTTAGACGAATTAAGTCAACTAATTATGGGATTTGTCCGGTGCATCTATATTTTGCACCGATCCCATTTAAATTGTTTTGCCATGTGTTAGGGAATAAGATTGGACAACCTTTAATTTGTCATGCATCATGTCATCAACATGCCAATTCTTTTGCCGTAGTAGTAAAATGTATCTTTTCCGTTGCCCAGTGTTCGTTGCTTCTTCGGGAATAGGACGTTGAGTTGATGTGAGCAACGACAAGTTCTGCTACCTCTACCGGATTGCAGGCAAGTGATACTCACCTGCTATCTTTGCTTGTCTTCTGTTTCTTACTCGTCCTATCTTTTGTTCCTTGCTAGCCATATATATATCGATGCTTGTGTCTGATCCTATATGCATGTTTACATTGCAGCCATGATATAGCCACACCCCCACATCCTATTAACCTGTTGTTTGTTTACCTTGTTGGCCTTGCGAGTCGTAGTGCATGCTTAGGTGCTTTGCTTGAGTCTTGTTGTCTCTTTGTCTAGTCTTGTTCTTAACATGATAGCTATGCTCAACTAAAATGGTAATCTTTATTTTCTGTTGCGATGGGAATAACTTAATAAAGATAAGGCACCGGCGGAAGGCCAATCGTGGTGATTTGTTCTGCTAGTGTCGCCTAGGACCCGAGTTCTTTTCCGCTGATCCAAGACTGAGCGCACTAACCACATGTGGGAGTTCTATGGGCCTCCCCGCAATCTATTACCGGATCCTCAAACTTGTCCAGGATGCCACAAGTAGTTCGGGTGTTTTCGATAGTTGTTGCGGCACGTGGCGTTTATCGCATGTGGAAGGAGGGGCAATCGTATGAGTGTTCCCTCCCGAAGCCGTCCACGCAACGGTTAGGCCCACCTCGAAGCTTCGGCCGGACTCTCAAGGTGGATCAGACCTAGCTAGGTGGCTCCCTGGACATGTTTGTAGTGAAGGGAAGTATTGCAGTCGAAACCTCCACCGGTACACCTCTAAGCGAGAGTTTCGATGCGTGTGGGTTCATTGGTGCATCCCTGCAGGGTTAAATCTTTTCGAAAAGCCGTGTCCGCGGTTATGGACGACTTGGTGAAATGCGCTGGCTAAAAAGATCATAGACAACTTACACCTATTAAATATAACTTGACTAGTAAGATAGATTACTTGAATAATAACCTATAAAACTTGTCCACCGTGTGAGTGCCCGGACTTCTTCCTCGTGGGCCGAGGATACGAGGGAGTCGTTTCAGGGCGGGTTTGTTTGGTGAGTAGTATAGATGGTTTCTTATGCGCTCTCTTACCTTGTCTCTGATAGACGAAAGTTGTAGTGTGTCTCTATAAGTTGTTAGTGCTGCTTGCCGCCGCCTCAATCGCTAACTCTCTTTCCCCGGAATTCCAGCTTTGATATCTTGTGAGTATTACTTGCCAGTACTTCTACTAGTACTGACCCCTTCGGGGCTGCTATTCCAATGCAGCCAACAGGTATGAAGTGTGATGACGTTAGCTTGGGAATCCCTCCGGCTTGGCCTGGGCAGGGATATGGTGCCTTCGTTTATCTTCAGGACTCTTAGTCCAATTTGTTTCTTGTCCGTAGCCGGACGCTACCCGCTTCCGTTGTTATTTTGGATCGTTGTATTGTATCTTTTGTTCTTGACTCTGTGAGTCATTGCTGTATATATGTTCTTTTGTGGGTTCCATCGAGAACTGTTGTAATGTTATCACTATTCCACCCGCATAACGTGTGTGTTGCGACATGCACGTTATGCCTGGTGGGCGTCCTTTAGGATCGTTATTATGCGGATTTGGCTGGAACGCTAAAATCTGCATAGTACCGATCTTGGGGCGTTACAATAAGTGTTCTTTTGCTTGAACCTATGGATTGGCTCGAAGTAGATTATCCAACCGAATGCCATTGACTTTAGTCTTTAGTATCTGCCAGTTCCGGGTATGTTGAATCTCTAGAGGGATTTCCTCGAGGCGTCCGAATACGCTATTACATGTTTGTGCATTCTTTGAGAATCAGAAGGATCCTTTGCGAGCAAGAATCTTAAACTTCATCTACATAAACTCATAAATAGCCCTTTCCTTTCTTTTCTTGACTTAAAACGAGATCACCCCAAGGACGCCTTCGGCGTCCAGGGGTCATTGGACTCAAAATCCTTGCTGCGCTTGCTGTGGTTCGAATCCACCTCAGAACGAACAATGAATGATTGTGGGCGGTCAACCAGGTAAGCATGTGCCCAGGAATCTGAGCATCTTAAGAGGACCTCTGACTAGCATCAGCTCAGCCATCCTGTGTTCAGTTCCAATTTCGTAGTAGGAGACAGACTCAAAGCGAAAGCCCTTCAACGAAAAATGTGGCAATAGCTTCTAAATCTGCAGCGTATTTGTTTACACAAGCTAGTAAGCCGCCCAAGGTTTCCGACTCATCGCTGTAGATCAAGCGGAAAGTCGTCCCCTTCCTCAGAGATTGCTTGAAGGCATGGATCGCCTGAGTTTCTGAGACGCCCTCGCAAGCGTTATTTATCTCACTCCATCGTGAAACGAATTCACGGCTATACTCGTTCTTTTGCTGCACACACCGCTATAAGTCGAAAATCGACTTGGGGCGTTTATACGTGCCCTGGAAGTGCTGAATAAAGACGTGCATCATGTCACTCCAGGTATGAACTGTCTTCTCCGGCAAGCCTTCAATCCACATGCGTGCCGTCCCGGTCAACATCAGGGGCAAGAAGCGCACTGCAGAGTCGGCACTGCCTTGGTATATATCGCAGGCACTGACGTAATCTGAGAGCCGGGTCTCAGGATTAGCCGTACCGTTGTACTTCACCATCTTTGTTACGTTCGACAGAGTTGGAGGTAGGACTTGCTCTCTGATTGTTCTGCCAAAACACTTGGGGCCAAATTACTGGGCATCTCTGGCCAACTTCGTATCCTTGATTAGGCTACGAACATCATTAGCTGATGGCGGCTTATCAACTGATTTTCCTCGCCTTGATTCTTCCCTATGACGGCTTTGGCTCACCCGACTCGCGTTACGCGGAGGGCTTGGAGTCCTTTGCCGCCGTGGAGGGGGTATGTATTTGGAGAGGTTATCTCCCTCTTTGCGCGGTGGAGGTGGCGGTGGAGGTGGCATATTATCTCTATTATCCTCCCTTCGAGGTGGATTCTCCCCCTCACGTCGTCTCTCCTGACGAGGTGGTGCCGCCTTTTCCTTCCGCGGGTCCTCCTTTCGGTCCCGGCTTCGATGTCCTTCCCGGCTGTTGCCAGCTTTGCGATGGCGCGATGAACCTGTCCGGGATTCTACCCCCTTAGGTGGTTGCTTGTCCTTCGGGTCCTTATCGTCGTCCTTGTTGTGGCTGCTTGAGCCGGCTGGATCATCGTCTGGGTCTGCAGGTGCGGCAGCCATCGGCTTCTTGGCCGTCGAGTTGCAAAGAGGAGAGTCGTCAAATAGCCGTCCCGACTTGACCCGCGAGTCGTTTTGCTGCTGCTGTGCAACTTCCAGTAGATAAGCCGAATATTTGAGGCGAGCGTCACGGTCCAACGATTTGTCGAACATGACCTCCTGGGCCGCCTCCATGTTTTTGGCTGGGGTGTTGAAGTAACACAAATTGGTCATCGGATCACGTCGGTGGTGGTACTTTCTCCAGACTGAGTTAACATGGTCGGCTTCCCATTTGCTGCGGAAATCCATCTTCTTGTGTAGGTTCTTGTCGCGAGCCGGACGGAAAACATCGTTGGCCCCCTTTTCTCTCTGCTTGCGGATGAATTCCGTCTCCTTGTTTGTGAGATCGACTTCACGCTCTGCTATCTGGGATGCCTGTTCTTCCAGTTGGGCGCGACATTCTCCATGTCAGCCAACGATGCATTAGGAGGAAGTGGAGTTAGCAGTTTCTGATACTTTGCTATCCTTTCTTCGTACTCCTTCTCTATCGCTACCTCGACTGTAGCATTAATGTCGTCTCCAGGAGCCGGCAATTTACTTGTTCCCTTCATTGGAGCCAGCGGTGGCATAAAGTCCATCTTTTGATTTCTGGCTTATGGAGTTTTTTCTTCGCCATTGGCGGTTTTCGAGGCATTGGGGTCATCCTTTGGATCAGAGACGACATCACCCATTAAGACCTCGACAGGGCGTCCCAAGCAGGACACAACTTTCCGACTAAAATCGTTGGATTCTCCTTCAGATTCAAGGTCCTGCTCCATATGGGCAGTGTCCCCTGATCCGGCTTCCGAATCAGCCCCGGCCTGCAAAGCAGGAAGGATAGACTCAGCTTCTGTCATCGACTCATTATAGCCGGATTCTCCTAGGATGCCAACGAAGTGGAAGTCTGGCGCCGCCATAGTGGAACTTGCGTCGTCTTCGGAATCTTCATCATCAGCGTCGAAAGCTAGGTCCAGATCGGTAATCTCCTCAGAGTCCAGATCCGATCCGTCGTCGAAGTTGCTAGGGTGGGTAGCGGGCATGCTCGAGGTGAATCCGATATCGTCCAAAGCCTTAGCGGTGAAGCTGACGAAGATGTCGATGCCGCCGATGGAGACCGTGGACCAGCCGGCAGGATTCTCCTTTGCCGGCGTCCAAAAGCCGTCGTTGAGGACGTGTCCAGCTCCTATCTCATCGAAGTAGCTGACCAAGCCGACCGCGATGGTGTCGCCGATTTCGCCAGCAGATCCTGCCCGGAACGTAACCCCAGACATCTCTTGCCCCATGGTGGGCGCCAACTGTCGTGGTATTGTCGAATCTAGCCGCGATAGGGGTGCCATCGAGCTAGGTAGAGAGGTGGGTATAGGAGATGCGGGAGATTCCGGTGACGGGATGAGCACGAGTTTACCCAGCTTCGGATCTTGCAATGGCGGCGAAACCCTACGTGCTGCTATATTTCACTATAAGGCAATATGCGCCGATTACAATGAAAGTTAGAGTGTATGTCTCAGACCGTG
Source organism: Puccinellia tenuiflora (assembly GCA_012064385.1). Taxonomy (NCBI): domain Eukaryota; kingdom Viridiplantae; phylum Streptophyta; class Magnoliopsida; order Poales; family Poaceae; genus Puccinellia; species Puccinellia tenuiflora. Next base: position 255,663 of record QRDG01000967.1, on the reverse strand, counting down.
CCCTAAGGCGTCCCATAGGCCGGCTTATAAAGGCGTATGGACCTATGGCTCATAGGAAGCAACCTACCGACTAAGTTACAGAGTTCTTTTCTAACCCGGCTTGGGCCTTGCCTTGAGTGCTACGTCATCCCCAATGCAGGCCGGCTTCTGGAACCTTCCCTTAGCCAGATGGCCCCCTACTCTTCATCGTACTGGGCCGCCCGGTAAGCCGGATTTCGGCTTACCACCACTATGGGCCACCCTGGTACGCTGGCTTTAGTCACCTTCGTGAGGGTACCTGTTCGGCATAACCCCAACATCTGCTGTTTTTGTTGCAGAAAGTTACTTCTGGAAATATTCTCGGAATTGGACGAAAATTTACGACAATTTTTTATTAAAGAAATAAGGACCGGAGCCAGAAGGCGACCCCGGGAGGGACCCACAGCCCAGGGGCGGGTCCCACCCGCGGGTGAGAGGGGGCCGCGGCCGTCGCCCGTTTGTGCCCCTCGGAGACCCCCTCGCGACGCCCTTTGGCCTATAAATCACCCCCCGACGAAAAAACCCTAACCCCCGAAGGATTTTCCCAAATACGATATAGAGCTCCGCCGCCATCGCCGACAAGTTTCGGGGGTCAGATTGTTCCTGTTTCGGCACCCTGCCGGGACGGGGATCGGCCCCCGGAGCCATCTTCATCGCCATCGCTGCCTCCAGGATGTGTTGTGAGTAGTTCCCCCATGGACTACGGGTCATGGCAGTAGCTAGTTGGTAGTCTCTCTCCCTTGTGCATCCATGTTTATGATCTTGTGAGCTGCCTATCATGATCAAGATCGACTATTGTAATGCTATATGATGTGTTTGCTGGGATCCGATGGATTATGAAGTTATGATTAGATTGTGCATGGTTCTTATATGTTAATTTATGTTCTTTCACGCTCTCCGATCTAATGGTTAATGGAATCCCATATTAGGGTTTGTTTGATAGATCTAATGGTTGGGTTTGCCGGAGTGACAGAAACCTAAAACCCCGAGTTAGATCTTGAGATGTATGGGATGAAGGAGGACCTTTTATGTTTGCTAATGCTATGGTTGGGTTTTTGCCTTAATGAAAGTTTAGTAGTTGCGGATGCTTGCTAAGGTTCCAATCATATAGACGTGTAATCACTAGTTGTGAGAGCGCGTGTGATGTGGCCTCTCCCACTTATTTAAAGTCGCAGTCCTTTTATGCATTAACTGTTTAGATCTCCAAGAGGGAGTACTTATGCTAGATGGTGGGTTCATGCCCCCTTTTCTTCCTGGGCACGAGTGACAGAAATGTCTAAGGGCGAGGGTGTGCTGTTGCTACTAAGGGTAAAACAGCGGTGATAAAGTCTATTTTGATATTTAATATTGCTTACTTCATGCGCTTTACTTAATGCAAATGTCTGTTGCTTGCAACTTAATACCGATGGGTGACAGGCTGGATAGCGATCCCACGGTGGACTTTTTAGACAAAGATGCAATTGGATTCAGCGGTATTTGTTCTTTGTCGTGATGCCTACATGAATATTACCATGAACACTTTGTTATAACTAGATTAAGTTTGTGTCATAATCTTATCAATTGCCTAGCTGTAATTTGTTTACCCATCATATGCATTTTTGATATTATGGAGAGACGCCACTAGTGAACCCTTCGGCCCTGGTCCATCTTTCACCATCATTGATTCCGTGTTACTTTTACTACTGCTTTCAAATCACTGCTACTTTCACCCCTCTTGTGTTACTTGTGCTTCTCCAGGTGTGGCTGAATTGACAACTCAACTGCGAAGACATTTAGGTATTCTTTGGCTCCCCTTGTGTCGAATCAATAAATTGGGTTACACTACCCGCGAAGACTACTGCGATCCCCTATACTTGTGGGATATCAGTGCCCTAGGCGGTCGTTGTTCATCTGGGAGTTTTTGTGGCTCGCGAGATAGTTGGGAGTCTCCAATTAAGTTGTGGAGTGTGACTCAACCTTGTTCATCTCGGATTTTTTGTGGCTCGCGGGGTTCATTCCTCCAATCAAGTTGTGGAGATTGCCCCAACCTTGTACAGGTTCTGGGACCACCCTCAAGTGCCCCATACTGGCTCGTGGCACTCTCCACATTTGTGGGGGCACGAAGGAGATACGGTGTGCCATTTGACGGCTATTTGGGCACATTGTGACTCCGCACCGCTCCAACAGAGATTAGCTTCCATTGGGAAGTGAACTTAGGGATAAATCATCGTCTTCGCATGTATCGGTTATTTTTATACCCCGGGCTCTTTACTTATGCAATTACATTGTGATAGCTTTCGAGGTTGAAATCACATATTTTGCTCACATATTTGTTTATATTGCTTAGCATAAGTTGTTGGTGCACATCGGTGAACCTAGTTTGTTTAGGTTTTGTACTTGATAAACAAAATGTTAGTTTTATTCCGCATTTATTCAAGCCTAAATCATAATTATTTTATCGCTATTCACCCCCTCTAGGCGACATCCGTGTCCTTTCAATCCTGGGTGTTGTAGGTTTGGGTCCGACTGCAGCGAGTGATTGATCGTCGTGGCGGGGTCATTTTTTCTTTTTTGTTTCTTTTTTCCTTTTTTTGGTCGTATGCATCCTTGATGTCTCGAGGTTAAGAGCCGAGTCTTAGCCTCACAGCGCACATGTACTTCACATATGAGATATTAGTGCAATTGACTCCATATGTTGCATATGTGTGTTCTCTCGTATATGCCTCGCTTCTAGGATTTGTCAGGTGTCCAAGACCCTGAAGAGTGCTCACGAGAGGCACGAGCAGAGTAGAGCGAAAATTTATACGTGAAACCTGGTGATAGTAAGGGGAGTAGAATAGCTAGAAGCAATTATGTAGAGAATAATGATGACATTACAAAACCAAATGATCTTTTCATCTTAACTAGTAAACATGCCCATGCGTTGCAACGGGGAGTAAAAATTATGTCATGGAGGCGCTCAACCCACTCAACAATGTATACCTTGATCACTTTTTTTTTTGTCTCATTCAACTATCTTTTTCAATGCATTTCTTTTATGAAAGTTTTAACTACATTCCCGTCCGTAAGACGGTTGATATTGACAGCAGCAAGAATACCGAGCCTGAACCTGACAAAGTAGATCACTGTAGATAGGAAGCTAGATGCAAAGGCTAACCTTGAATTTGCATGTGAAAAGTAAGTAGGCCAACAACCAGAGACATAGAACGGACTCGCAAGGAAATATACCAAGAAATTATATGCTCCCATACGACTTATGAATTTGTTGCTATAAATATCTGCTTTGGCTTGTTTCCCTTTGGGACCGTCACATTCCACTCAAGTTCATTCTGTAGTCATACTTGTAAACATATTTTTGTAACAGAACCCATATTAATGAGTAAAAAAACACAATGATTGCATACAATATAAAGACAAATTTAATCAAAATTGTGCGCAAAATTCTACTTTTCTTAGTTGTGCACGAACTAAGAGGCAAATTTAATTGAAATTATGCACATAATTCTATGTTTGTAGTCACTCAAGGCTATAGGTGGCCAAACGGGCCGGCACGGCCCGACACGGTGCCGGCACGGCCCGTTAGGCACGATTCTAATCGTGCCGTGCCTGGGCCGGCCCGCGTGCCGTGGCCAGACCTCCGGCACGGCCCGGGAGGCACGCCGATGGCCCGTTAAGCACGGTTGGCCCGTCGGGCACGGCCCATTTAGCGTAAATGGGACCCTAAAATTAAAAAAAAAATAGGTAAAAAAATAAAAAATAAATAATAAAAATAAACGGGCCGTGCCGTGCCGGCCCGCGTGCCTCAAATCGGAGGCCGGCCCGGTCACTACCGGGCCCGTGCCGCGGCACGGCCCGTTTAGTTCCGTGCCTGGGCCGGGCCAAAATCCCCGTGCCTCGGGCCGGCCCATTTGGCCACCTATACTCAAGGCAGGCAAGTACACAAGGGACTTCGTTAAAAAAAATAGTGCGGCCACACTTGCCAAACGAAAGAGTACATGCCAGAGCCCAGAGGCAAGTTCAGTTCATCATCCTTCCCCTCACAGGCACACATGCTCGCTCGCTCTCCTCTCGTCTCGTCTTGCTGCGCAGAGCGAACAGCTTGCACTCGCACAGCTCTCACCAGTCACCACCCATCAGCACCGCCGGTCGGATGACCCAACCCCCTTCCACACTGCAAACCCTCACGCCCTAGCCCCGTTGACCATGGCATCACTTCGTTTTCGCCGGTCCGATTTGATCTCCCTGTCTGCCTCAACCTCGGGGAGAATACCAATTGGGCGAGAAGACATGGTCAGTTTCATTAGCCGCCCGTCTAGAGGATGGGGGCAGAAGAGCTCGCCACCCTCGGATCTTGCCGCCAGTGCCGAGTAATTGGTATAAATGCTTGACTTACTCTGAAAAACTTAATGGTCACGAAAGCAGTCATCCCTCGGTAGAGCATACCAGCAACAATATGAGTATACTGAAATATCATCAGAAATATAATGAAATATGTCACGGTGAGAAAAGATTCTTCAGTTGTCAAACAGAAAAGAGAAAGGTAATGCTAAATACCGAAGGCTATTGCATTTTCCAACTTCTATTTAGTAGACATTTTGGTGTGTAGAGCTAGCTCAAAAGTTACTGAGTTAATGAGGATAATGAGGGTGACATAATCTGCATTGCCCCCTGTTTTTGCCCAGTTTTATAATGCCAATTCAGTTTTTCTAGAGATGCCCAAATGTTTATAGCACGCTACCCAGTACTTGACAGTCTGTGCGAACAATAGTTCCAATAAACACATGGGACAAACAAGGGAGAGGCGTTTTTGCACCCGAGCTCACATGCTCCTCTTATTTTCAACGAAAATAAAAAAATAGTAAAACATTATGAACAAATCTGAAAAAAATTGGAGGCACACACGTATGTATTGTTCACATTCGTGCAAAATTTCGGAATGAAAAGAAATTTCCTGCTCTCTGTACAAAAAATACAAAATGAGTGGTCAAAATAGATCTAAAAACACGTTTTAAAAAACACTGATTTGTCTTTTTTACACAGAGCGCAGGAAATGTCTTTTCATTTTGAAAAACAGCACGAGTGTGAACAACTCATATGTGTGTGCCTCCAAATGTTTTTAGAATTTTTCATAATGTTTTACTATTTTTTTATTTTGTCAAAAAAAACAGGAGCATGTGAGCTCGGGTGCCATTGTGAATTTCCGGACAAACATCACATTCCATAATCCATGACCTGAATATTTACCATACTCATCGGAATCTGCTTTATGAATCTGGCCACAAAGTAGTCAAGTAAATGAACTGGCCGTTGCATTAGCAAATCCGATTTTTGAATTGAACAATTATTAAATCACATTTGCACTACAGACACTTCCATAGGCCAACGTCTTGCTTTGAAAAAACCTCAAATAAATATATCAGCTTTGGAATAAAAACATGTTGTCTTTTAAGACCTCATGAACTACTAATTGCACATTCTCGATTTTTTTGTAGTTCCTGCTCCATGTACACATAATTCAGAGAACAAAATACCTACTGGTTTCCTTTTATTATTATTGTAGCACATGTTCAACTTTCATGCCTTTTGCATTCAAAATCACTGTCCGGCTCCATATACAAAGTTTTCTCCTTTTAAATTTAGGTACACTCACATCCACATGAGCATGCTAACATAAGTTACAGAAAAATTAGAAAGCTAAAGACAGAAGAAATGCAACTCACTCGGGATTCACATTTACCCGGTACAGATCTCTCTAGCTTGTTATACTGCTCTGAATCAGCTGTAGTATCTCCATCAAAATTCACCATGACAAATGGATCATCATACCTACAGAGGTCAACAGAAACGCAAATTTGGGATCGATTAGATTCATCCACCACCCTGTATGGCTCCAAGGCAACACAAAAATCATGGTGATACTTTGAGTGGCAAGGCACTGAAACAGATTTAGAAGAGGGTATATGCTATTAGCGCCACCCAATTGGACAATAAATTCAGTTTAATACATGATGGCAGAAAGCCAGAAAAAAAAACAAGTTGAGTCGATATATAAATTTAAAAAATGGCACAATATTATATATAGAAGAAATCCTATTAGCACCAGCCAAAGCCACGTCCTACAAAAGGTTAAAAGGCTAAAGAAACAGATTAATGATGTTATATGTGTCCCTAGAAAAGATGGCGCTGGCTACGGAAGCAGTAGCTGTAAAGAATGAAAATATCATCACACGAATCAATGAGCTAACAATGAAATTTTGATCCAAAATATTTGAAACTAACAATTTGAAAACTTCAGATTAAAGGCATGCACTCTTGCTAAATATTGCGGAATCACATGCTGCAAATTATAAAAATATAAATCAGAAAGAGCTCTCATATACATATTTTGTGCCTCAGATATACAAGGAACAATCGCAATACTCCTCCTTGGAAACATAAATACATGTTTCATCTTATTACGACATTTTCAGTATAAAACCTCAAGTATGCAGCCGAAAAATTCAGAGAAATGGTTCGACTTTCATAACAGCATATAATATTGTAAAAGTGCAAATGCAGGATTGTTAAACTAATTATTGTTGCTGCAGGCTGATGAGTATTACTATTGTTGTAGTTGTTCGAAGTGACAAATGTTCAGAGAGAGAGGGAGAGAGAGAGAGAGAGGGAGGGAGAGAGAGAGAGGGAGAGAGGGAGAGAGAGAGAGGAGAGAGAGAGAGAGAGAGAGAGAGAGAGAGAGAGAGAGAGAGAGAGAGAGAGAGAGAGAGAGAGAGAGAGAGAGAGAGAGAGAGAGAGAGAGAGAGATGGTTGCCACTCCAAATATATGATATTCCTCATGTTGAAAACCTGAAAAAAACTGAAAGAAGGAACTCGTTAAGATATATGAACAAAATAATGTGTACTAATTGAATTGTAAATATCTCCTGCACTAACACCAGCAACTCTCACCTAATATTTGAACACCTGCAGGATTAATCAGGAGATATCAAATCCTGGTGAGAGTTGCAAGAGATATTGAGCATGAATAAAGTATCCAGAACGCATCAACATCAAGCTTTAATCATCAGATTTAATTTTACCTTGATGCAAACACTTAATTTTACCTTGATGCAGAAAAAGGGATCTGGCTGTAGGTAGTAACGCCGTGGCTAAACGGCGTCAGGGTAGGAGCACTTCAGCAATGCACCCACAGACCCTCTAATCGAGTTAGATCAGGAACCTACAATCCCCTTAGAAATAACATTATGCATATATCTAATTGATAGTAATATAGGAGCGAAACTATTAGCAAGATTTTCACTGCCGTTCACTTTGAATACCTCAAAGTGTACATGAACATAAAATGCAGAACCACAAAGTGTACTGAGAATCAGAGTAGCATAGCTCCATCATACTGTTACAGTTTACTCCTCATCACTTGACCCTCACACTTCATGTAGACCATGATACAATGTACGTAGAGCATGTACTATCACAAACTTGATCATGAAAAGGCCAGGTACAAAAGAGTGCACTTTAATGACAGGTTCCACACAAATATGTAATGAACAATACATATTCTTTAATGACAGTTTATTCTTTCGCTGGCTGATTCATGTTGCCACGCTGTGTGATCCATGATGTAAACTTGACTTCTAAAAACTTTGCAATAAAACGGCTGTATGCATCGCTTCGATGCAGAGGCCGGGGCTGAGCTCCCCATTTCGAAAAAAAAAATATGTAATGAACAATACACTGACAGGGAAAGGTGCTATAGCTCAAACAATTCATCCACCTTATTATTAGAAAATTGCTTGTAACTCTAGTTCAACTAAGTCGTACCATGTTGAAGATCCAAACCTAACGCATCACATACATCGAACAAGAGCTAATCTCGACGAATGTTACCACAACACATCATGCTACGAGTGGTAAAAAAAAACATCATGCCACGCATTGAGTTACAGACCTAGCATGCAAGGACAATAACTATGGGGCTGATTCGCAAGTTGATGCTTCACTGCAATTGCAGAATCTAAGGAAACACCGTATCGCACATGCAAGTGTCCACCAGAATTGTTGGGTTATACCGAATAGGTATCCTCGCAGAGGAGACTAAAAGCCAGCATATCAGGGTGGCCCATAGTGGTGGTAAGCCGAATCCGGCTTAACCGGGCGGCCCAGTATGATGAAGCACAGGAGGCCCATCCGGCTAAGAGAAGGTTCCAGAAGCCGGCCTGCATTGCAGAAGACTTAGCCCACAAGGCAGGGCCCAAGCCGGATTGGAGTAGAACTCTGTACTTAGTCGGTTAGGTTTCCTCCTGTAAGCCATAGGTCCGGACGCCTTTATAAGCCGGCCTACGGGACGCCTTAGGGCACGCTCTCGATCTCGATCCACTGTAACTCGGCGATATTGCCTTATGGTGAATTATAGCAGCACGTAGGGTTTCGCCACCATCGCGAGATCCGAAGCTGGGTAAACCCTTTGTCAACCCGTCACCGGAACACCCCACGTCTTCAAAACCCCTCTCTCTACCTAGCTCGATGGCACCCCTGCCGCGGCTAGATTCGACAATACCACGATAGTTGGCGCCCACCGTGGGGCCGGAGGTGTCCGGGGTTTCGATCCGTCCGGGAGCCACAGGCGGAGTCGGCGACACCATCGCAGTCGGCTTGGTGAGCTACTTCGACGAGACAGGAGCTAGCCATGTCTTTAACAACGGCTTCTTGACGCCGGCAAAGGAGGATCCCGCCGGCTGGTCCACGGTCTCCATCGGCGGTTTCGACATCTTCGTCGGCTTCACCGCCCAGGCCTTGGACGATCTCGGCTTCACCTCGAGCTTGCCCACCACCCACCCAAGCAACCTCGACGAGGAGTCGGATCTGGACTCTGACGAGATCGCCGATCTGGATCTGGCTTTCGATGCTGACGACGAAGATTCTGAAGACGACGCAAGTTCCAACATGGCGGCGCCGGACTTCCACTTCGTCGACGTCTTAGGAGAATCCGGCTCTCACGAGTCGATGACAGAGCCTGAGTCTATCCTCCCTGCTCTGCAGGCCGGGGTTGATTCGGAAGCCGGATCAGGGGACACCGCCCATATGGAGCAGGACCTCGAATCTGAAGAAGAATCCGACGATTTTAGTCGGAAAGTTGCATCCTGTTTAGGACGCCCTGCTGAGGTTTTGATGGGTGACGTCTCTGATCCTAAAGACGACCCCAACACCTCGAAAGCCGCCAATGGTGAAGAAAAAACTCCACAAGCCGGAAATCTCAAAGTGGATTTCGTGCCACCTCTGGCTCCATTGAAGGGGACAGGTAGAGTGCCGGCTGAAGGAGACGACATTGACGCTACGGCCGGCGAGGCAGCAGAGAAGGAGCACGAAGAAAGGATGGCGAGGTACAAGCAGCTGCTAACGCCACTCCCTCCGAACGCATTGCTGGACGACATTGAGAAGCGTCGCGCCCTGCTAGAGGAGCAAGCAGCCCAGATAGTAGAGCGTGAGGTTGAGCTTACAAACAAGTAAACGGAGTTCATCCGAAAGCAGAGAGAAAAGGGGACTGACGATGTTTTCCGTCCGGCTCGTGACAAGAATCTGCATAAGAAGTTGGATTTCCACAGCAAGTGGGAAGCCGACCATATTGATTCAGTCTGGAGGAAGTACCACCACCGACGTGACCCGGTGACAAACTTGTGTTACTTCAATACCCCAGCCAAAAACATGGAGGCTGCCCAGGAGGTCATGTTCGACAAATCGTTGGATCGTGATGCTCGGCTTAAGTATTCGGCTTATCTTCTGGAGGTCGCGCAGCAGTAGCAAAACGACTCGCAAGTCAAGACGGGACGGCTTGTTGACGATTCTCGTCTTTGCAAGTCGACTGCCAACAAGCCAATGGCTGCTGCCCCTGCAGACCCGGACGATAACCCGGCCGGCTCAAGTAGCCACAACAAGGGTGGCGACAAAGACCCAAAGGACAAGCACCCTAGGGGTGCGGAATCCCGGACTGGTTCTTCACGCCATCGAGAGGCTGGCCGGGAAAGACATCGGAGCCGTGAGCGAGGGAGATAATCCTTCCAAGTACATACCCCCTCCACGACGGCAAAGGACTCCAAGCCCTCCGCGTAACGCGAGTCGGGCGAGCCAAAGCCGTCACAGGGAAGAACCAAGACAAGAAAAGTCGGTTGGAAAACCGCCGCCAGCCAATGATGTTCGAAGCCTAATCGAGGAGAGGAAGTCGGCCAGAGACGCCCAATACCTCGGCCCCAAGTGCTTCGGCAGAACAATCAGAGAGCAAATTCTACCTCCCACTTTGTCGAACGTAACAAAGATGGTTGAGAAGTATAGTGGTACGGCTAATCCTGAGACCTGGCTCTCGGATTATGTCAGTGCCTGCGATATATATCAAGGCAGCGCCGACTCCGCGGTGCGATTTTTGCCCCTGATGTTAACCGGGACGGCACGCATGTGGATTGAAGGTTTGCCGGAAAGGACAGTTCATACCTGGAGTGACATGAAGCGTGTCTTTATTCAGCACTTCTAGGGCACATATAAGCGCCCAAAGTCGATTTTCGACTTACAACGGTGCGTGCAGCAAAAGAACGAGTCTAGCCGTGAGTTCGTCTCACGATGGAGTGAAATCAAAAACGCTTGCGAAGGCGTCTCAGAAACTCAGGCGATCCATGCTTTCAAGCAATCTCTGAGGAAGGGGACGACTTTTCGCTTCATGATCTACAGCGACGAATCGGAAACTTTGGGGGGCTTACTCGCTTGTGCAAACAAATATGCCACTGCTGATGATGACAACAGGGAGGATGCCGAAAACCGCCGACGCTAGTCCGGGAAAAAGAAGATTGAAGACCAAGCTGGCCCTTCTCACGAAGTCGCTGCCGCCTTTGGAAAGGGTGGTTCGAGCAATGGCAAGTGGCAGGGCAAGAAGCCGGCAAATAACCAATCATCCCGGCCTCCAACGGTGAAGTATGACGACATTAAGCATAACCCATGTGTTCATCATCTCAGGCCTGATGGGATGAGTTCCCACACAATCTAGCAATGTCACATCAACCGGGACATCGCCAAGGACCCCAAAGCCGGCAAGTCAAGGAACAAGCGCAAGTCCAGGAAAGACGACAAAGAGAAGGAGGAAGCTGCTTCAGAGTCGGATGATGCGGCCTCCAAAGAAAAAGGCAGCAAATTCCCTAAGCATGCCGAAAGTCTCATCGTCAACTTGGCAACAGATTCCTCCCGCAAAGAAAAGGCGGCTTGGCGATAACTTAATGCTACGGTGACTGCAGTTCCTCAATATCTGGATTGGTCCGACATACCCATCACATGGGATCGCAGCGATCATCCGGACAGAGTTCCTGCAAAGCGCACCTACGCTTTAGTCGTCAGCCCTATAGTCGACAAATACAAGTTGACAAAGGTGCTCATGGATGGCGGCAGCAGTATCAATATACTTTATGCCGCAACATTGAAGAGAATGCGTCTCTCCGAGTCACAACTCACCCACAGCACTGTGAAGTTTCATGGGATTCTGCCGGGACGACAAGCCTCTTCGATGGGGCAAATCACCCTCAAGGTCACCTTTGGTGAAGCTGATAATTTTTGGACTGAGGACGTCTCTTTGGAGGTGGTGCCCTTTAAAAGTGCATATCATGCAATCTTTGGATGTCCGGCTTTCGCCAAATTTATGGCTCGGCCCTGCTACATCTATAGCAAGCTGAAAATGCCGGGACCCAATGGGATCATCACAGTCAAAGGAGACTTCAAGAAAGCCAAGGAGTGCGAGGCCTCTAATGCCGTCCATGCTGAACAAGAAATCTGCAAGGAAGAATTGGAGGATCTCAAGAAGACAATCGGTCCCGATGAGATGCCGGCAACTGAAAAGCCGTCCTCTAAGGTTGATTCAAGCTTCAAGCCAAAGGATGACACCAAGAAAATCAAGCTCTCAAAGGATGATCCGACAAAGGAGGCCATCATCGGTGCCGGTCTCGACGACATATAGGAAGGCGAGCTTGTCAAGTTTCTCCGTGAGAACTGGGACATTTTTGCCTGGTCACCATCCGACATGCCAGGTGTCCCGAGGAAACTTGCCGAGCACTCCCTAAAAGTCAACAAGGACGCAAAGCCGGTCAAGCAAGGCCTCCGCCGGCTCGGAACTGAGAAGCGCAAGGCGGTTGGAAAGGAGATCCTAAGGCTCACCGCCGCCAAATTCATTCGTGAAGTTGTCCACACTGATTGGTTGGCAAATCCCGTGCTAGTCCCAAAGAAAAACAACTCTGAGCTACGTATGTGCATTGATTTCACTGGCTTAAACAAAGCCTGTCCTAAAGATCCGTTCGCCTTACCGCGTATCGATCAGGTCATTGATTCAACTGCCGGCTCAGAGATGCTATGTTTTCTGAACGCTTATTCGGGTTACCATCAGATTAAGATGAAGGAGTCAGATCAAATTAAGACGTCCTTCACCACGCCATATGGCAATTACTGCTATGTCACAATTCCTTTCGGCTTAAAGAACGCCGGTGCTACTTACCAAAGGTGTATGCAGCGGTGTTTGGACAAGCAGGTTGGCCGCAATATTCACGTCTACGTCGACGACATAGCGGTCATGTCGAAGAAGCGCGGCGATCTTATCACCGATCTGTCGGAAACCTTTGCAAATCTAAGGGAGTACGAGATGAAGCTTAATCCGGCAAAATGCGTCTTCGGAGTACCCGCTGGCAAGCTTCTTGGCTTCATTGTTTCCCAAAGAGGAATTGAAGTTAACCCGGAAAAGATAAAGGTGATACAGAACATCGAAAGGCCGTCTTGTCTAAAAGACATACAACGGCTTACGGGTTCCGCCGCGGCTGTAAGCCAATTCATTAGCTGGCTTGGCGACAAAGCATTGCCATTATACAAGCTCCTCAAAAAGTCGGACAATTTTGTTTGGACAGAGGAAGCAGAGGCAGCTTTGGCTCAGCTGAAGTATACATTGACGCATGCTCCAATCTTAGCAGCTCCGAGGGAAAAAGAGCCGCTTCTCCTCTACTTGTCGGCCATGAATTTCGTGATAAGTGCCGTCATTGTAGTGGAGCGCCTGGAGAAAGGGAAGCAATGGCCGGATCAACGCCCCGTCTATTTCATTAGCGAGGTGTTCTCAGATTCAAAGCAACGCTACCCTCACTACCAGAAGTCAGCTTATGGTGTATTCTTTGCCGCCAGAAAATTACGGCATTACTTCCAGGATCACACAATCATGGTGGTCAGCAAAGCTCCACTAAGAGAAATCATCAATAATGCCGACGCAATGGGTTGAGTCGCCAAATGGGGCATCGAGTTAGCAGCTTTCGACATCCAATACAAGCCGAGGACCTCCATCAAGTCTCAGGTTCTAGCCGACTTTGTTGCAGATTGGACAGAGGCGATGAAAAGCACACCTTTGCCGGATTCTCAGTACTGGACAATGCACTTCGATGGCTCAAAGATGAAGGAAGGCTCGGGGGCTGGAGTAGTACTAAAATCGCCTAAGGGTGATAAGCTCAGTTATGTCCTCCGAATCCACTTCAACGCCACCAACAATGTAGCAGAGTATGAGGCTCTCCTCCACGGCCTTCACATGGCTAAGGAGTTGGGAGTAAAGCGCATCCTCTGCTATGGCGACTCGGATCTAGTTGCACAGCAACTTGATGGATGCTGGGACACAAAAAGTCCCACAATGGCGGAATACAGGAAAACAGTCGATGAATTTGGCCGATGTTTTGCCGGCTTAGAGGTTCGACATATCTCCCGGGATGACAATGAAGCTGCTGATGCCTTGGCCAGAATAGGCTATAGGAAAAAGGCAGTGCCACCAGACGTATTTCTCCATCACCTTCACAAGCCGTCCATCAAAGGTGGCGATGAAGATTACCCTTTGTCGGCAGAATTAGTTCAAGAATGCCTTGTAACCCCAGATTGGACCATGCCCTACATTGATTTCTTGATTAATAAGAAACTGCCCAAGGACGACGAGGTGTTGAGCCATCAAAGTGAGCACCGAGCAAAGGCGTACACGATTATTGACGGACAGCTTTACAAACGGAGCACATCTGGCATTTTCCAAAGATGCGTCTCTCCAGAAGAAGGACGGCAAATCCTGGAAGAAATCCACTCCGGCGAATGTGGGCATCATGTGGCGGCAAAGGCGTTGGTCGCCAAGGTGTTTCGCCACGAATTCTTCTGGCTAACGGCTAAGGAGGATGCTATCAACATCGTCAAGACTTGTGAAGGGTGTCAGCGCTACGCAAAGCAGGTTCACTTGCCGGCTCAGGAGCTCCGAACGATCCCTATTACTTGGCCGTTTGCGGTCTGGGGGCTCGACATGGTGGGACCTTTTAGGATGGCAAGAGGAGGCTTAACTCACCTGCTGGTGGCGGTCGACAAATTCACGAAGTGGGTGGAGGAAAAGCCCATCAAGAAACTGGACGGAGCTACAACTACAAAGTTCATCGTCGAGATTACAACTCGATTCGGCATACCGCATAGCATTATCGCTGACAATGGCACAAACTTTGCCGTCGGTGAGTTATCGAAGTTTTGCAACCGATCAAAGATTCGACTCGACGTGGCATCGGTGGCACACCCGCAATCCAATGGACAGGTAGAGCGCACTAATGGCATTATTCTGCAAGGTATTAAGCCAAGGCTTGAAACTCCTTTGCATCAAGCAGCCGGCGCTTGGGTCGATGAATTGCCGGCGGTCTTATGGAGTATTCGTACTACCACAAACAGATCAACCGGCTTCACCCCTTTCTTCCTTGTCTATGGTGCAGAAGCGGTGCTCCCATCTGACATGATCCACGATTCGCCTCGAGTCGCAGCCTATGTCGAAGAAGACACAGAAGAAGCACGTCAAGACGGCTTAGATATCCTCAAAGAAGAAAGAGAGCTAGCTCTCCAACGATCCGCCATCTATCAACAAGATCTACGTCGCTACCAGAGCCGTAGAGTGCGGAATCGATCTTTTCGAGAAGGCGACTTAGTGCTTCGGCTTGTGCAAAGCCGGCAGCACAAATTATCCCCGCCATGGGAGGGACCTTTCGTTATCAGCAAAGTTCTGAAAAACGGGTCATATTATCTCCTCAACTTAAGGGATTCAAAGAAAGATCCCAGGAAGAAAGGTCGCAAGAGGAAAAGGCATGTAGATGACGACTTAGATGAGACGAAACGTCCGTGGAATATCGCTCAGCTACGTCCTTTTTACAGTTAGCAAATTCTATTGTAACCATGTCAATGTGATCATGAAATAAAAATTGGCTTCTCTCATGTCAAATTCGAGAATCTGTACCATCCTTTATTTCCCTATGATCTTATTGTTATAATCTGGTTACCCGAAATTGCCTGTGTTGCTCGTTGGTAAACTCTTTCATGTTGAATCCGCCGTAAGGTGATGAAAAATCAACGTTTTGCCAAATTAATGTTTGTCTGCTAGCTTTTTGCGCCGGGTTCCTTCAAAGCGTTTTCGGCACCGAAAGGCGGCACTTGTTCTGAGTCTAAACAGATTGGTCATTGTGTACCCTGTTGCTCTGCAAGTTAGCTTCGCAATAGGTTTGCCGGCGCTTAAAGGCTAAGGTGTCAAGGCCAGAATAAACTGAGACATAAAATTTGCAAGTTTGCAAATATAAAAGCTGACTAACATACAGCAAAAGGCTTAGTTGTTTCTAGACATATACATTGTTTGGACGGCTTTACATCTTGCTTATTACATTTTCAGGATGGCCGGCTCAGCGAGCAAATTCGGCTCATGACGATTTCTCCGCCTCCTCATTGTCATCATCTGATTGAACAGGGGTTGGCGGGCACGGCATTTCCTTGAAGATGGTGGTCAAGGAGACCATGTTGGCTATTTTGCTGGCGTAGCCGGAGACGGAGCGAAGGATCTTCTTGCGATCTTGGTCATCCAGCAGCCTGCCGTCCTCCGTTTCAAGAGGGAAGCCGGATGCGACACGCCAGGCTTCTGCCTCCGGGTAATGCGCTATCATCAAGCCCAAGGCCATCTTGGCACCTCCGCGAGCGCTGGTTCGAAGCCGTTCATCGAAGAATGAAACTGCTTCGGCCAGTTCAGCTTCTAAGCTGGCAAGGTTCGCGGGGGCTCAGGGTTGCCGGGAAAGAACTTCTCGGCAAGCTCTTTTCCCGAAGAATGAATCTTCGGGATGAGTTCCCCTACTTCCAATATCCGGTCAAGCCGGTTTTTCGCCGTCAGCTCATGGCCATAACCCGCCGGAGCTGCAAAAAGGCGAAGTTCAGTTATATTAAGCTAAGACAGAAAGCAATGAGTTCAAGTTTTTTCAAAACTTACTTAGAAGCTGGCTGTCGATAGCCAATGACTCATCGAGACGCTTGTCAAGCCGGTCCTGGACATCATGAAGGGCATCCTTGTGATTCTGCCTTTCAGTCTCCAGGGCTTGTTCGGCTTTGGCAAGGTTGATCTTGACCACCTCCAGCTCCGCCGCCATTGATTGGTTAAGCTTATTCAGCTCAATGTTTTCGTTGCGGAGCCGGTCGACAATGCCGGCGTTCTCAGCAAGCTCCTTGGCTTTTATAATGGCGTCTGCAAGACAAAATGTCAGCAGTATAAAAATACTCATTATGGAAAGTTAAGTTTCGGCATTATTACCTTGGTATTGAACCCGGTCTGCCTCAAGCCCTTCGATGAAGGCGTCTTTGTTCGCCAGCTCAGTCTTTAGCCGGCGCATCTCCTAATTTCGCACACCCAAACAATTGATGGTTTCAGCGCCAATTTTTCGGTGGATCTGCGTAAGGAATGGCTAAAAGCCTAAAGCTATATTTACAAGTTAAGGTGGCTCCATGACGACATTTCATGGCTAGGGGGCTAAGTGTATGCATGCGCATTAATTCGGATCACTATGTCGGCTAGTTTTAATAACTTAATCCGGCATAGTGCTTGGGGGCTACTGGGTAAGATATTTACCTGGTAGTGCTCGCGGAGAAGCGTCATGCCGGCCTCGAAGCTATCAGCAAAGTAATTCTGCTGATCTTCAAGGATCTCTATGACATCAAAGGTGTCATAGGCTTTGGTGTGATCCGGCTCATCATCCCGAACAGTTGTTCCCTTCTTACGGGGAAGCCGAGGTGCCTTCATGAACCGGCTCATGAATTCCGGCTTGATGCGTCCCTCTTCGTAGAAGGCTTCTGCTTTGATCGGAGGGAAGGTTGGGGCATCATTAGCCGGAGCTTCAGTCCTTGGTGAGTAAGGCTCTGCCACCTTCCCCGTCATCTCTGTCCACTGGGTGGGAGGAATAATCCCGGCTCTCCCAACAGGTGGAGCCGTCACCATGGTGCGGGTGTTCTCCTCTGTGGGGTTCAGCTCTGGAACTGGAGGAGTTGGGGGAGGGATGGCAGGAGAGGCTTTCTTCCTTGTGGCAACTGTCTTTATTCTCAAGGGAGCGCCCTTCTTTATCCTGCAAAGGTAAAATAAGAAGTTTGGCAGATCCGGCATTGCTGCAACGGAAGGAGGAGATGTGGTCAATCGACTTACTTCTTGCTGGGGATGTTGAGCCCAGCGAGAGCGTCGTCATCTTCAGACGACTTAGCGCCAATCGTGGTCGACTGGCTCTTCCTCTTCCGGCTCTCTGCGGTAGCCGATGAAAAGGTGATGGACCGTGTGGGCGCCTTGCTGGACGACGGCTTGCCAGCAGGGCGGATGTCGGAGATTCCAGGAATCTGACATATTACATGTTAGTCCGGCAAAAGCAAACCCGAATCTCTCAAAGAATTGAACTTTGGTTAGTCAAAGTACCTTTGGGGGAGGGTTGGTTGCCGTATACATTGGCAACGATTCTTCATATTGCCGGCCTTCTCCAGGCCGGGCTTTAATGAGCTTGTTGAAGCGAGCCTCAAAGAGGTCTTGCTCCAGGTCTTTCTCGTTGATCCGCATGGGATCAGACTCACCCGTGTACTCGCATAAAAGCCGAGCACGATGTTGGAGGGGCTGGATCCGTCTCTTCATCCAGCAGATTATGATGTCCTCCCCAGTCAAGGGAGGAGTGTCGGATGTCGATTGCGCAATCCTTGCTTGGAGGGCGGCATGTTCCGCCGGCATTGCACCTGACGGCTTCTTTTTCCATGAGGGGAGGGGCGTACCGGCTTCGTCTGTGAAAGGGGCAAGCCCCTGCAGCCGGTTTGGCGACGCCACGTCCTTACAGTAGAAGAAGGTGGATGCCCATCCCTTTGCCGAATCAACGATTGGCACTTGAGGGTACCAATCGATATCCCGGCGACAGTTGAAGCTGATAGTGCCGGCCACCAGCAGCTCCTTGTTCACGGTTTGCCTCTTGACTAGGAAGCATCGTTCGAAGAAGTCTAACCTAGGTTGTAACGCCCCGACCCCAGGATTATACAGAGAGGCTATGTATTCGACACAACCATCAATGTATAATACAAAGATCAAGACTTGTGGAACAGAACTGGCACAAAGCATGACTCTACGACACAAAACATATAGCAACTCATATAATGAGAAGAATACAAATATTACAAGCAAAAGGATCACAGATCCAACAATTCAACAAGCGGAAGCGAAGTAGCGTTGTCTAATACAACAAGAAGCAAATTATGGCCTAAGAGGCCTACAGATAAACATCACCCAAGCCAGCTTGTTCCACGGTCCCAAGCTGCCACCTGGGAACCCCAAACTAGTAGTCGACGTCCACGAAGAAACCACCTAGTCGCTCGGCGTCGTCCTCCTCTGAAATACAAATACATAAAGGCAGCAAAGAGAGACTGAGTACGACGTACTCGCAAGTTTAGTAGGGCGATATAGGCCCAATGACTGACGGAGGCTCTAAAGCTTTATGTGTATTTCTTTTGCATAAAGCTAATTTTCACAAACAGAAATATAATGGACCCATGGCATTCGTCTACTCAGAGTATTTTACAAAGGGGTAAGAGAGTATCATTATCATCTTCGGTTCTCGACGAACCTACTCATAACCATCACCACTCATCTCACACAAAGGCACTCCCTCGACTCACCCTCGAGGAAATGAACCTTTATCACAAGTTTATTATGCAACCTCTAGCTGCCATATCAATTAGGTTAACGTTATCTATGAGCTAATGCGCCTTTCCCAAGAGTTTGTCCATAACCGTGGACACGGCTTTTCGAAAAGATTTACCCTGCAGGGGTGTACTATTTTACCCATTGGTACCGTCCGGCTCACCTAGTTGGCCCTCTTCCGGGGAAGGCCGGCAAGCGGGCGCGGTTAGACCTTACAATGCATGAGACTATCCAAGAGTCATCTGTGGCCACAGGACAAGTTTACCCAGCCTCAGCCCCTGCCCCATCGCCACATCCTAACACCACCATCCTCATCATCCTTTTTCCGCTCACACACACGGCAAATGGAAATAGCAAACTAGAGGACCCTTGGATACGCCCTCACAAATTATTCGGTCAGTAAGGCGCCCATACACCCACCAATGGCAGCACGCTCGGTTCTTGGTTCTAGCTAAAAGCACTCTCATCCTAGGCGGCAAGAATGAGGAAAACCACCCTCCCCGAGGGCAACTCATCCAAGCCTTCTTAGCATTTTAATTAAGCATCTCCATTATCCACCATGACCGAATCATTCCATCAATATCAACAATTATGGAATTAATACGGACATAAAGCATCTATCTCAACTAAGCATTGCTAAGCATGGCTAAGCATATAACCAATAATTAAAATTTGTATCCGGCCAACACATAAACACTAGGGTTCATAGGTAGGGATACATGCGATTGGCTTGGGGAAGAAACATGCATTCATAGGATTCTATGTTTACCAAAAGAGACCTTTGAACCGCATGCAATATTATGGTGGATAAAATAATTTGATCAAAACATAGGATGCTATATGCCAAGAAGGTTAGGTTATCTCTTGCCTTGCTGCCCGGGCGTGAAGTACT
Source organism: Puccinellia tenuiflora (assembly GCA_012064385.1). Taxonomy (NCBI): domain Eukaryota; kingdom Viridiplantae; phylum Streptophyta; class Magnoliopsida; order Poales; family Poaceae; genus Puccinellia; species Puccinellia tenuiflora. The sequence goes on along the minus strand of QRDG01000967.1, from coordinate 235,753 downwards.
GCTCGTCGGGGTAAATAGAGAGACCCTCGGCTCCGGAATCTATCGATACCCAAAAGAGAAATACAAAGAACACATAAATCACACGATCACAAGGTGCAATGCGCAATCACATGATGACATGTCAAATTGATGCAAGGTTATCAACATTTAATTGATCTAACAATTTAAATGGAGTTCCAAATAATTAGTGCAATTATTTGGAAGCAACCCCATATTTATCTTAGTGACCACAATCTTATAAATTATTAATTTATTATAGAAGTGGCTTAATATGCATGACCACGACAAGAATGGTTAGGGTGGGTCATTCCGATCAATTTGGTACCTCATTTGTAATTTTCGGGATTACCGATGAATAAATAACAAGTTAAATAATTAAGTGAATTTAATTCCTTTGATCAAATTACTAAAAACATCAAATAAATATTTGTGATCGTGATGTGATAAGTGCACGGTTTGATAGCATTTGACATGTTGATCATATTGGTATTTCATTTATAAATTTTGGATTAATATTGAATAAGTTATGAATTTTCCTAATTTGGCATTATTTAATCCATTTTAGGAATTCTTAACAACAACAAGATAGAAAGTCCCAAAAGATCATTTCAATTATTCTATATTGTAGAGGATGTCTTGATGATCAATTTGGTATTTAATTTGCAATTTTTGGATCATTAAACAATGAGATATCAATTATTTAAAATCTGTTGTTATTTTAAAAAGAAAAGAAAAACTAGGGCAGGCCGGCCAAGCCGGGGTGCAGGCCGGCCATTATGACCGGGCCCCAGCCCGAGAGGCCCCGGCCACCGGGCCGGCCCATATGGCCGGGCAGGGGACCGAAAGGCCCCGGCCTCGTGGCCGGTCAGGCCGGGCAACGGCCGGGGTGAGCGTGACCTGGGGCGATGCCGCGATTGGCATGGCTCGCGACGATGACCGCGGCACGGCGGCGAGTGGTGGCGAAGCCGGAGAGAGAGAGGGGTGGGGAGGAGGTGACCAACCGGTCGAGGAGCTCACCCTGGAGGCGATGACGCGGAAGGAGGGGCACGGGGAAGACGGCGGCTGCGATACCGTGCGTGCACGGTGGCGGACGGAGGCGAGGTGGTCGAGCTCAACCTCGCCAAAGGAAAACTCCAGCACGATTCGCTCGTTGGGGAGGTAGAGGATGGCGTGGCAGGACTCCTGGACACCTCTCTCGGCTCGGGGAGGCCGGAGACGGTCGGCGGCGGACGAAAAGAGCTCGGCGGCGTCGGTCGGGGCGGTCGCTGTCGAGGACGCTGGCGATGATTAGAGCGTCCCCGGCTCGATTCCGGGCAGCAGGAGGGAGAGGAGGACGTGGTGAAGCGGATGGCACCGTCGGCTTATCCCGGGGAGCTCCAATTGCGACGAAAACGACGGCGGCGGAGGCGGCAACGCGCAGGACGGCAAGGGAACCGAAGAACGACTTCGATCCGGAAAAACGGGAGCAAGAGGAGGGAGGAGGGTGAGGGCATGGCGAGTGGGGGACGCTCAGGTCGTCGTGGCGTGCTAAAAATCTCCAGGAGGGGGGGCCACGGCGGCATGTCCGGCAGGGCGGCATGGGCGCCGGCCCTGTCGCCACAGGAGGAAGGGGGAAGAGGGAGGCTGACAGTGGGGACCCACTGTCAGGGATTTCACCTTTTCCATTTTTCCCTTTTCTGATATTTCAAACAGCAAGAATTATCTATTTAAACGAGTCACCGAAACATTTTCAGAAATTATGCAAAAATTCAAATAGACTCCATTTAACCCTTAGGTGATCCACAAAATTGGTGAGGCAAATAAAAATGTTTTGCACCACAATTGTCCTTGGATTTTAAATAAGGCATTTTTGATAATTTCCAAAATAGAGTTATTTGGAGCAATTAGCCATTTCAATAAATAGTAAAAATATTCATGGAGTCTCTCACAATTATATCGAAGCTCCCCATGATTTTAGTTTAAATTTATGGAAAAACTTAGCTTGGTTCCAACAACGGAAATTGAAAAGAACCAAATTGACTTCTCAAATTTATTTCTCAATTGACAAAGTTTGGAAAAAGATAATTGGGGATAAGAAGCAAATTTGGAACTTCCGAAACAATTTGGAAGTTCAAGAATTAAAGTATTTTGCCAACTTGAGCTTTGCATTTGGTTTGGCCATTTTGGCAATGCATTTAGTTTGGAAAATGTGAGGAAGGGCTTTGGCTTCCTTTGTTTTAACTTCCAAGTGTTGCTTTATTTTAGTTGAGCAAATTTTAGATGGATGCCATGATGCAATGCACAACAAAAAGTGAAAAATTGGCCCATATTTTAGGGTACCAAATTAGGGCTGTTACATAGGTTTTGTGCCTAAATAGCCTTCAAACAGTGCTACGAAGCCGAAGATGTACAACAAACTGTTTGGAGTAATGTTGTGAAGCTGGAGGCCGTAGTGGTCTAGGAGATCTACTAGAAAGCCGAAGGCGGCAAGGAAAATCCCCTAATGACATGGGAAGAGAGAAGTACCCATTCGTCATTGATGGGAGTTGGACAAGGATCGCCGAAGGCGGATCGCCAAGTCGGCGTCGACTCAGAGGATGGAAGAATGGCTCCATCGGCTTCCATCCCCTTGAGCTCAACCTCATCCACTACAGAGCAAACCCAATTGTGAGACGGGTTGTTGGCCGCACCTTTATTATTGCCGGCTTCGTCTTCCTCCTCCTCGCCGACACTGATGTCTTCAGCGGCAGCATCAGCAGCCGTAGAAGCAGAAGCCGCAGTGGCAGCGGCTTCAGCTGCAGCTTTCGCCAGGGCCACCTCGTCGCGACCCGAAGCGGCGGAGATGTTCACCGGAGACGAAGGAGGTGCAGATGCAGCGGCGGATGGCTCGGAAACGGCAGCGGCGGCGGCTGTGGATGCGGAGCACCCCATCGGCGGAGCCGGATCGACCGGCGCTACGTCGATCGCTGGAGAGCTAGGGGCGCTCGATGCCATGGAGCTCGAGGGAGAGATGGAGGAGTTGGAGCTCGGGAGGCGATGAGATTTGGAGGAGTCTGGTGCTAGGGTTGCGAATGGCCTGGAGGTCGCGATGGGGACGAAGCGATCATCATTTATAAGCGGAGCGCCGAGATACGTGCAACGGTCAGGAGCCGAGTTTCTCGCCACGTGTCACGGGATCGAGCCGTTGAAGACGTTTCCTTCCCTCGGACGCCTCGGTTCCAGCGCGGGAAAAACGGAAATAGCCCCTGCATTCAAAAGATTCTCCTCCACTCACACTACCGGGTCTGACATAGCCATCAAATTGGCGGACGCGTGTCATTACTCGTCCAAGTGCTTTTCGGCATACAAAGCCGGCACATTGAAATCGACAAAGCTGTTCGACATGATTGCAGGTTTTCTGGGAATGCTCCAAGACCGAAGACGGATGATGAATTTCCCGGACAACACATTGCCGGAAGATTGAAGTCAGCCGCTGAAGTTTTTGAAGCTTTCCGGGGGCTACTGTTGGGGTTATGCCGAACAGGTATCCTCGCAGAGGAGACTAAAAGCCAGGATACTAGGGTGGCCCATAGTGGTGGTAAGCCGAATCCGGCTTAACCGGGCGGCCCAGTATGATGAAGCACAGGAGGCCCATCCGGCTAAGAGAAGGTTCCAGAAGCCGGCCTGCATTGCGGAAGACTTAGCCCACAAGGCAGGGCCCAAGCCGGATTGGAGTAGAACTCTGTACTTAGTCGGTTAGGTTTCCTCCTATAAGCCCTAGGTCCGGACGCCTTTATAAGCCGGCCTACGGGACGCCTTAGGGCACGCTCTCGATCTCGATCCACTGTAACTCGGCGATATTGCCTTATAGTGAATTATAGCAACACGTAGGGTTTCGCCACCGTCGCGAGATCCGAAGCTGGGTAAACCCTTTGTCAACCCATCACCGGAACACCCCACGTCTCCAAAACCCCTCTCTCTACCTAGCTCGATGGTACCCCTGCCGCGGCTAGATTCGACAATACCACGACAAGAATCAAACATCACATCTAGCTAAAACAACTTGGTACATGAGAGAGAAGGAACCAAGGTAATCTGGGATCTTACATTTGCGGATGGAAGCTGCGACAGCCGCGTCGGATTCACAGGTAAAACGGATCGGTGGGCACGCTCACCTGCGCCACTCGCGGAGGAGGGCCCCTTCCTCCATCCCCATCTCGGCCGGTGACGGCAGGACGGGGTCAACCCGGGGTAAAAGAGCACCTGCAGACCGGGACCGACCCCGCCGCCGTCGGAATCCATGACGATCTCCTCATCCACGGAGGACTCGGATAGTCGAGAGGGACACAGTGACATCCGAATCCGGCGGCCGGTGTGAGGATGCGCTCGATCCAGATACGGGAGAGAGGGGCGATTAAGGATGGCATATGGGTACAAAAGTCTACACATACCCTTACCCGCGGGGATGAAAGTATACCCATACCCATACCCGGCGGGTATCCATACCCATTGGGTACCCGTTGGATAGATCAAGTAGTACACAAATTGTTCACACTTTTACATTTGTTGGTAGCACATTTGTCAAAAAAAGTCAATTATCTCAACTTAGTAATAGGTAGATGAATACATGACAATTATTAACTTTGGAAATCACAGTCTCATGATCATATCTAGTAAGTCAACTGAGTAGGATCCATATGTTAGTACAAATGGGTAGGGTATGGGTATACCCACGGGTATAGGGTTGTACCCATGCCCTACCAGCGACTTGGCGGGTAGGGTATGGGTATTACCCATGGGTATGAAAATGTGCCCATACCCTCCCCATACGGGTACGGTACCCGCGGGTACCCGTACCCATGGGTAAAATTGCCATCCTAAGGGGCGATAGAGAGAAGAGGGCGGATTGAGGATGGGGGGCGAGGGGGAGTGGGTACTGGGTAGAGACAGGTGCGGGAGTAGTGAGGTCAGGTCACGTGAGTCACGCGACGAAGTAGGAGCGGAGCGGGACGAAGCGAGGACGAAAACATCTTATCGGCAGACTAAGAAACGAAGTGTTCTTTTTAGATAGGAAAGAAAAGAAAGAAAAGAAAAGAAAAGAAAAAGAAAAGATAACTGAGGTAACACCGCGTCGACATAGTAGGGCCAAGCTTGAACAATTGAATCTGCTGTGGATGTAGGCTATAGTGTCCTAAGGACGCATCACCGACACATATTGATGTTAACATACGTTTGTTTTATTACTAACAATGCATCATTATCCTTGTTATCCTATTAGTGTGTGCGCGCATAGCTGCAGGTGAAACATCGGCTCTGGCCTATTTTAATCCACTGAAACAAACCCAAGAAAAACATAGTTGATCCGGTAAGCGAAACAATTTAGACTTTAGCAGACTTGTTAGAAATACACGAACTTACTCCATATTTATAGTAACAAATAGTACATGGTAGAGATACACGAACTTACTCCAACAATTACAAAATAAAGTTTAAAAGGAACGAGAAAATCATCGAGATCTTCAAATTCTTCTTTCTTCCATGACACAATTTTGTACTTCTCTGAAGGCACTCGAAAATAGATACTAAACCATAGACCTGAAAATACCGACGAAGGTTCTCCCATAGTTTTAATTTGAACCGCAATGCCAAATCTACGTGCACGCGCGCAACCATTAAAGTAGTCAATGAACCAACACCAGTATGCTAGGGACAAACAACCGAACAGGTTGGTCGACGTCGCTGGGGAGCCGAGAGTACGAATCAACATTGTTGAGGACATAGCCGCAGGGACAAATATTGCGAGGATAATCCTCCTCGCGACAACCATGAGAAAAGATTCAAAATCCAAAATTGATCTGGCAAAGCAATATCTGAAGGCCCATACCTAGAGAATTGTAATCCTCCAACACTCGAATACAAATGAATATCATATCAGATGGTTTCTTAATTTAGATAGAAACGAATATAACAAAATAATAAACTCGTGTCTTAGAATGAATCAACTAAAAACAGCACCGAGACGAATATAGCGATATAATACACGATAGTTCAATCATAAAAAAATACATTTGACCACTTTATTATTATTTTTAGGTTGGGTAATTGCCATATCATGCTAGAATTATCAAAATTAGCTAACATAATTTTATGCAGATACAGATATATCCAATTCCATATCCATACGTGGTTCAAAATTCAATACCACATTTGTAATTATATTTGTATTTATGAAAAACAAATCCGGATATTTACCATTTCCATTTCTATTACATTCAGATTCTGATAGTTCCACATCCATTTTCAGTTTTTTCGAATACAAACGTTGGATAATTCAAATTATCCAACTACCGGCTTCCACCCCTACCCACGTTTGCCTCTGCCAAAAAATAAAAATAAAAAATATCACCGGGTCCGTCGAGATGAACACTGTTGTCCTTCAGCCTCGATCATGGACCATTCCCGCGGAAAATGCCTCCCTCGACCATGTCCTAATTGTCAGATTCGGCGGTCTTACTTTATCCACAGGAGCTGCGCCAAGCCAAGGTCCGATCCTGGACGTCACGAGCGACCTATGGTGGCCACAGGATGATGACGGCCGGGGTCCCAGCCCGTTGGCGTCTCTCCCTCCTCAGGCCCAACTGGTGGCTGCCATGCCCTCCGCACCACCATATGACCATATCTGTGTGGCCCCGCGTCCCTCTCCCTCCCGCTTCCAGAATCTCCTTCCCATACTCACTCGTCATCTATCCTTGCTCATTGCTCTTTGTTGTACCTGATCTCCCCTTCCTCCTCCCTCTCGTCCTTCACTTCCCCGGCCTCCGACCTCCTTCGTGTGGAACAGTAAGTGCAGCCACCATCCTTCTCATCGCTAGCTACTTCTTTGGTTTGGTGTGCTGTGGTTTGCTTGCTAGCTAGCTAGCTAGGCATCAACTGATTTAGGAGCGTCGTCCTGCACGAGCTTGTAGAGTTGTATCTTTTTTTTTTTTGGAATTGTGTGCCAGTTTGAGTATGGTGTGGACAATATGGATTCTTGAGAGGCAATGATGTGTTCACTGTTCGGAGCCCTCCAACATAGAAAAAAAAATGAAGTGTCTGAAGGAGTGGATTCTGAAACGCCCACTATCTGCTCACCGAAATGTCTAGCACAAGCGCCACGAGAGATGTATCTGGGCGCCGAGTTGATTTCCGGTTTTAGGTCGAATTCCTTCGTGTGAAACAGTAAGTGCAGGCACCATCCTTCTCTCGCGCGCTACCTACTTCTTTGGTGTGATGTGGTTTGCTTGCTTGCTAGCTTAGGCATCAATTCATTTAGGAGCGTCGTCCTGCACATGCTTGTAGCGTGGTTTTTTTTTTTTTTGAATTCTGTGCTAGTTTGAGTTGGTGTGAACAAAATGGATTCTTCAGAGGTCAATGCTGTGTTGGTAGCCCTCGCAAATAGAAAAAAAGGTGTTCGGAGAAGTGGATTCTGAAACGCCCACTACCTGTTCACCGAAATGTCTAGCACAAGCGTCACGAGCACTAGTAGAAAAAAGCCCTTTTTTTCCCGGGTCCATAGGGCCTTTAGTCCCGGTTGCGCAACCGGGACTGCGCAATCGGGACTAAAGACCCAAACCTTTATTCCCGGTTCTGTTACGAACCGGGACTAAAGGGTCTCCACATGGGCCGCTGTCGGGCATCGGGGTCGGAGACCCTTTAGTCCCGGTTGGTAACACCAACCGGGACTAAACGTCTGCACGCTGGATTTACGGTTTAGGGGTTCTTTTACTATTCATCGTTTCAATTTTTTTCATTTATTGTTTTCCTTTTTAGGGTTAAGGTTTTGCATTCAATTCGACGGTACTACATATATACAACAAAGAAGTAACCATTACACAACATCGTCATTAATATAAGATCAAAGTGTGACCTATTTCTTCGTCCTCTTGCAGTCGAACCTATTACATATGTAGTACCATATATATACAATATATACAATATCTCTTACGATTACTACTAGTAGGGATAATATTCTCCGTCTTTAGATATGACATGATCTAAGAAGAATGCCGCCAACTCCTCTTGAATTGCTCGCAGGCGTTCCTTTGGTAGGAGCCCGTGCCGCATCCGTTCGATCTAATTTAAAGAAGGGGGTCAATATATATATGAATGAATCTCAACACAATTGATGATAATAAAAAAATATTGTGAACGTACTCAAAGTTGTTCTAAGATTCTGCCCCTCTCACAGGTCGTCTCGCGAATGAACTCGCAGACGTAAAATCCACATAAATTATTACCGGATCCCTGCCTCAGGCACTTTACGAGAACAGAGTTCAATCAAAATAATAATCAAGCATGATAATGTTATTCAAAGTAGAATCAAACAGATGCACGGGTCTAGCTAGTACTACTTACACTTAGTTCTTCAAATTCAAGCTGCTCTTTCCACTCACCCCGAGCCCTACTGGTGAGCCGTTTCCAAGCCCTAGCAGGCAAAGAAAATGAATAAAGGACTTATTAATTACTAGATACCAGGAAATGAACGAAAGTTGCCGATATAGTGCCATAATGATTGAAATTACCTCTGGAGCATTTCAGCCATGTCTGCCCACTTCTCAGATTCATTACGTAGCGGGTCCATGACTTGTACTAGTCCTTTGTCAGGAGTAATGATTAGCAGAACATAGTGGAACCTGCGCATGCATAACTCGTCAATTACACTTAACATCGAGTAAACAAATAGAATGTGTATAACACAGTAACACTCACCCGAAGTTGTAAGGAAATAGTATTTCCCTTTTGGTTTCCTGTCTCCTTAACGTCTGTACCAATGCGTCATCCGTTTCCTTGGGTTTATATTTTAGATTATGTCCATGAACGACATCTGGGTCAACGAACCCAATGTCATAGATTCGTCCTTGTTTGCATTCGAGAATCTTCAATCCGCATTATAGAGTGAGGATAATTATACATACAATGAACGAGCTGAGCTACAGACTTAATTACAGAAGAAATACTTACAGACAATAGGCACAGACGATAGATTTGTCGATGGCGTCTTGATTGAATAACTGAAATAATTTTTCAAATTCAATATGGATCTCGGCTTTTCCACGCAAGAAATGCTCATCTTTAATTCCCAAAATGAGCCAGTTTGTCCCTTTCTTTGCTTCTTCCATGTACCACTTATGCAATCTTCGCATTTTAGTAGGAAGATTCCGGACCTCCTCTGGTCTGACAAGAGGCTTCCCGTGCTTATATTTGTATTTGCACGGCTCAGCCATGGGATACTCTTGCATAGAAAATGGAGAAGAGTGAGGATGGCTCGGGGTGGAAGAAGAAGATAAAGGTGGTGGAAACCTTTTGTCCCGGTTCGTATTACAAACCGGGACTAAAGGTCCATCTTTAGTCCCGGTTCGTAATACGAACCGGGACGAAAGGGTCTCGCACTGGCCCCCACCTTTGGCACTGCCTGCCGGAACCCTTTAGTCCCGGTTACAAACCGAGACTAAAGGTTCAGTACGAATCGGGACGAAAGCCTCCCGATCCCCATGCGGGGTGCGAGCCGCTCGAACCAGGACTAATGCCAACGTTAGTCCCGGTTCGTGTCACGACCGGGACCAATGCTCCGATGCGGCCTGGACAAAAGCCCTTTTTTCTACTAGTGGAGAGAGATATCTGGACGTCGAGTTGATTTCTGGTTTTAGGTCGAATTCCGTCGGAAATTAGTATGGTCCAGCACTCCGGCTAGCTTAACCCAGGGGAAATGTTAACACCGATATGTTTACAAAGATCGGAAATAGAATTGCATGAATCAGAATTGTGGGGGGTCTTTTTAGCTGTGCCTTTTTTATTTTTGTGGGGGTGTTCTTAGCTGTGCTTACGCGTTTATCTGTATGCTTGACGGTATGATTATCTTATGCGCGCTTATGTTGCGTGGGTATATATTAAGTTGACTGGGATATGTTGCCAACTTGTTTGTAAACTAGCTTGTCAGCCAGAAGCCTCTGTGTAACATTACCTGACTATATGCTGCCATAACGAAGCAGTTAGATGTTTCCGTGGAAGTACCGACCAACCATGGATCAATTTCTTTTTGTTATCCTGTTACTCTTGGAATTCTTAGTTGACACAGATCCCTATATGCTACCTTAATTGCTATCTGTATGATGCAAAAAACATTAGTATTTGCACTGCCAAATAGATTCTTGGTGTTATACGTGTCAATTTGTTTTCATGCGAAACTAATGCCCATATTTAACATCAGGTACTGCAAGGACATCAGAACATAAAACTTGCTGGGAAATCTGCTTAACGAAAGCATAATTGTGATTTTTTTGTTGGGCCACAGTCTCGCAATCAGTAGTAAACATACAGCTTCCACACACATGGCTAGTCAAATCTCTGGTACTGTGCCATCTAGTGGGTTGTGCTATAATGATCAATACGGAATGCCATGTAAGATGAAAGGAATAAATTGTGTAGCGTTGAATTGCATACCCCAAAATGTAGAGGCAAGGAAGGGGATGAGTGGATATCACTTAGTCGTCAGGTTCTGTTCAAATGATAGATATGGACAAACAAGTGGGAAGTCCAATGGTTCGCTGCGGCGACAAGGCCACAATGTCCGGTGCCGTTCTTATGGTCCTCGTAGTAGCAGTGAAACTAAAGAGCACAAGAGTTCTGAAGATGGAAATGATGCTTACAGGTAACTTTTGATCTGTGAGATTGTCTTTTCCCCCAATGTACTAGCATTTCAGAATCTATGTATATTTTTTTGGCATGAAAGATATGATGTCTTCCCATGTTACAAATATCGTGTGACTTTCTTGTCAGCAAAGTTGTTGTGCTACTTCTATTTTCCATGATTCTGCACATAATGTAAAGCAATCTAGCCTAGTTTTGCTGAAGTCAAAGATCTAGTAGTTTCATTATTTCATACTACAAATCTAGTTTCTTCCAATATAAACTGAAGTTCTGTATCCGGATTCTACGACATATTGTGCTAAGCTGCACATGGTCATTTTGAAGTGGATATAGACCCGTTCATCATTTTAGGTTTATATTCCAAAGCTTATTTGCAGGGATTTTAAAGAGCAACCAAGAGGATTTTCAGATGATCAAGTTGGGGCTCAGAAAAAATCACTCTACTCTATTCAAGGGCTATCTAAAGCTTGCCAATTTGTCCACAATGATGCGAAGTTTGTGAATGAAAGAGCTCGAAGTGATATTCTTTTGCTTTCACGGTACTATTGTTCATATGCATAATCATATTCGGATTATTCTGCCAATTATATTCCTTGGTAAATATAAATATTTTGTTGTGTTGCTATTCTTATATCTGAAATCCACTTAATATTAGTGGCATCACAAGGCTGAACAAACGGGCATCTCAGGATGTTGCTGTATTAGGGTTGGGATTTCTCAAGCTTGATGGTACATGCTTTTGTCTTTTGAGTAACAAGCTTGTATGTTTTTCTACCATATGATTTAAGTTCTCATGTGAATTTATGATTGCTTGGAAGCTCGTGCAAGGATGGACACTCAAAAGATTGACAGCAGTGTGAAGGAGCGGGCAGCCCACCTGACCAATTTTGCAAGAGTATGTATTTGTTGTGTTCATTAGATATTGAACAATTCATATGCTTATGTATTATTGTGTTCATTATACTTTTATACTGTAATGTGACCTCTGTACACATAATCAAGATACTGAAGGAGCGCGCTGAATCAGACTTGAAGAAAGCAGCAGATCAACATTGGAGTGATGGTGCTTTAGAGGTCTACTATACAACTTCCTTCAATTCAGTTTGTAGCAAGTGAAAGGTTTAAGCAATATATAGTTTCCATTCATACTGTAGAGAAAGTTGCACACATCCTATCTATGCCATTGGAGTGCCCGTTTTATTGGCCATCCTAACATGCTATTTATATGTTGCTGTTTAATCCATGGCTTCATGCTGATCTAATACACTAATTATTTGCAACTCAGGCAGATCTGCGACGAGCTGACATGGTTGTTAAACGACGTGCCATGGAGGATGCTTTCATGGCTCTAAAGGTAGCTTAACTTAGCTCATAATAATCTTTACATCCTCTGTGATTCATCGGGTACTCCTTCAGTGCCAACTGTCATTACACTTGCTTATTTACTAGCTGTCTCACCCAGTAGATAGCCAAGAACCTCACTGTTTATACCTTGCCACTTGGACATTAGAATATTTGATGCCTTGTAGATCTAGTCCATGCATGGTCGCATAACCTGCGGATCAGCTCTTAGTTACCATGGGCGGCCATACAATTTCTCATGATGATATGTAATCCGCCTTTTTTCTTTCTGTTGCTTTGGATACTCTGAACGGTTTTGGGCTGTGTGCATCTTAGTTATGCAGAGCCCGGGTGTAATGCTTAAGACTCTTTAAGTAATAAAATCACTTTATCAAAAAAAAAAGATCTAGTCCATGCTATATGTGATTGCAACATACTAGTCTATGATTAAAGCATTTGGCATTTTCAACGCAATCAATTGCTTGAAGTTTAGATCTAGATTATCCTAGCTGGTGTGATCAATTTTGATCCTCACATGACAGCTACTTCCTTCATTCCATAAAATAAGACGTTTTAGCAAGCTAAAACAGCTTGCTAAAACGTCTTATATTATGGGATGGAGGGAGTATCATGCAGCTATTGCTCAAATTACATCTTGAATATGAATTCTTATACTGGAATGCAATATTCTAATATCTACTGCAGTTTGTACGGGATATCCATGACATGATGGCAAACAAATTACAAGATCAGTAAGTTTCTAATACAAGTTTCAACTGCCAATTTCCGTTAAGAAAATCGATGTTTACTAAAAGTGCAGACATATTTATCATTTCCCTGTTGCATTTTCTGTGGATCAGTCTGAATTAAGCTATAAGTACTTGCAGGATTCCAAAGGATGGTTCATTTTCACCTACTAATTCAACAAGGTTCATCACACTCGAGAAAAATGGGAAGATTCTTGAGCTGTTCCCTCGTGAAGTCTCTACTGATCAAATTGCTGCCATAGAGGTTATATCTGTATTAATTTGTTTAGTGGCACACTCTCATTGCTTTGCTAATTTGTATTTAATTTATATTATCAAAGGATGCGTACCTTAGTATGGCATCTGCCTTGTCTGAGGCTGATGGTATTGACTACACAGATCCTGAGGAGGTGAGCCATGTTTAAACTCATCCATTAAACATGAACCTTGTTATATTAATGTTACAATCATCTCTTTTCTGTTTGTGAAGCTTGAATTATTAGTAGCGGCTCTTATTGACCTGGATGCCATGGATGGGAAAAACAGTGTTTCCTTATTAGCTGAATGTTCAAGCTCTCCAGATGTTAATACCAGGTGCATAGCAGCATTCTGTTACTAAATTTCACCGCACTTTCCTTTTTCTAGCTATTCATTTCCTACCAAGCGCCAAAAAGACAGACAATGGTTGAAAGCCATAAGCTGGTTCTATTTATATTTTTTATGTTGATATTCTCATAATTAAATTTATATAATTAGTCCAATAAGCTATTGTGGGGTTCCATTGAAATACAACAAAATTTTCCACACATCAAACCATACATTTTCATCATGAACACATCATCAAAGATGGCCAGGGGGCCTTATTTACTCTTTACAAACATTGCGGCCAAAACCATTCCTTGGAGCTGTTTTTATTGTCATCAATTCACCGTATCCAAATGCTGAGCAATTTCTCCCAGATGGTGCTTCTACCTTGTGGGCAAGACCAAGAACATTGTGCAGTGTTGTTTGCTTGAGGGGCTAATTTTTAAGAGAATACACAGGAAATACGCAGATAACTGTGAAAGTCCCAAACGATGTCAAATATCTCAAACGCGGTTTAAAATATGTAACACCAAAATAGACAGCTTGGAGCATGCATTTACAGTAACTATTTGGCAGGCAGTATGATAATTAGACAGCACACCAAAGAGCTGTTTCGTTTTCATGTTTGTTTAGAAAAATAGTTTATACATGTCTACTGTTTATATGCACGCCTTTCCCTTCGTTGGTGGTTTGTGCTTGGTGGTAGCTGCTAGGTTTGACGGTGTCGTGGTGTCCTCGACGTGTGTTTTTAATTTCTTTGGTTTTACGGCCCAGTTTCCCTCATAAACAGGGCCACAATCTGTATTTTTTTTCTTTTTCCTATCTTAATGAAATGTGTTAGAGCACCTTCCTTTTACGTTAAAAAAAACTTGTGTTTCTGTACTACTTTCGTGCTGCACTGGCTGCATTTTAATGACCATTGTGTATTTCTATTCCTTGTAGGAAAGCTTTAGCTAATGCATTGGCTGCAGCTCCGTCTATGTGGACTCTAGGGAATGCTGGGATGGGCGCATTACAGGTTATCATAATCTCTCGTATCTTACCAAAGGGAATAACCATACAATTGTTAACTACTTTATTCACTAGTTTCTGTACGGGGGCTGAATCCTTGAGACTCCCGACCAGTTTGCACTCTGTTACTCCCTCAGTTCGTAAATAGGCGATGCAGCATTGATCATGAGTTTTCATATGAATATGCTGTGAACTTTAATGAAATAAATAATATTATAAAAACAATGTCTTGACAAATCATTCTATTTTTACTTGATGAGTCTAAATATATGTTTTATATGCTACGAGATAAAGTTATAGAATTTTTACTGAGCGTTCTTTAAGATGCCATACTTATGAGTGGAAATAGTACTTATTCTCCACCATCTAAGCCTTTAAAACATAAGCCCTTTCTGTCAAATGCTCACTTGATCCTTACATGAGCTGTACTTGAATTAACTTGGGAAACTAAGATTGCTTAACAAGTAAATGAACCCTTCTTTTGATTGCAGAGATTGGCTCAAGATTCCAATTACGCTGTAGCTAGCTCTGCAGCAAGAGCCATCGATGAACTCAGAAAGCAGTGGGAGCTTGAAGAGGGTGACAGTCTGAGGTTTGTAGTGAACCAAAACTTGGCTTCCGAAGAGACCGACGATGACAGTTCGGCAGAAGATGACACGACCCCGTGAGCGCGAGGCGTAAATCATATAAGATATTGAACTAAAGATTAATCAAAACTTCCGCAGTATCATGATCGACATGCACAGACAGATGTAAGAACCGAAGAAGGCGTAAATGAATCGGCTGCATTGTCTCATGTTAAGTGGCAGCATAGAATGGCCTGCTTGGTGACCAGCTCACGGGACCAGAGTGCATCCCAAGGATATAATCTCGTGAGTGCTAAGAAAATGGAAAGTAGTGTAACGAGAACTCATTTCCTCGGACCCAAACTGGTTATAATAATGAAGCATAAGAATATGGTGTAAACTTTCCCATGGGCCTTGTAGAGTTTTATTGTTCTTGTGGGAAATAGCTAATGAATATCGTCATGGTTTTATATTACCATCGACATTGGGTTCAAATCGTGCAGCGGTATATCTAGTCTGACCATGATTTATCAGCACATGGAGGGATAATGTGTACATCCTGATGCAAAAGATATAAATTTCCTGTGCTACTGGTTCCTGGCATTTTGTCGTTTCAGTTTTTTAGGCAATTGTGTTACAGATAAAATTGCAAGTACAATCTTATTGGAACTTCCTAAATAATACTAGCATATTTGATCCCTCTATTATACCACAGCTTTTATACTAGAACGCGTCTCAGTCCCGCTTAGATGGATATTTATCTGGACAGTGATGCCGGGACAAAATCGATCCGGGCTCACATGCATGTCAAGTACCAGCAATTCCAGTGAACACCTTTCGATTTCAACACAAAAATACTAGCTGGCATATATGTACATGTATAATTCACGTCCTCTAGCACTCTCACATACATATCGAGCACCTCATGTTATAACTCTGTTTCTATCTGAATTTCTGAAGAGTGTCAAAAAAGCAAATTTCAATTAAGTTATCCAACGGCTCAGCGATACCCGAGCGGCGACCGGCGCGGCCTGGACCCACCCTCCTCCGCGCCACCCCTTCCGCGTCTCTTCCCTGCCGTCGTCGGCGGGAGCCATCGGGCTATGCCTGGGCGGTGCCGGCGGCGGTGGGACCTTCTCTCCCCGAGCGTGCTCATCCCCCGGCTCGGGCTCGGTGGTGACACGGTGGTGCTCCTCGGCGGACGACGGTCCCGGGCCCCAGGTTGGTCTGGGTGGCCAGAGCAGGGCGGCGTCGCTCCTTGGCGGCGGAGCAGTGGCCGACGGGGTGCTGTGCCGGCGCGCCGCCCCCGGCCCAGATCGGGCCCGCCGGGCCCCATCTGGGTTTTAGGCGGGCCGGTTCGAATCTTCGAAGGCGCTGTCTTCTGCACGTAGGCGAGGAAGGGCGGCTCGGACGGGGGGTGGCGGCATCAACAGCGCGTCTTCTGCAGCGCGACGGCGGGAGCTTTACGGGCCTCTCGGGGCCCGGCCGGGCCTATGGGCCCGCAGGCCTGGTATGCTCTTGCTGTTGCGTCCGGTCGGTTACCGTCTTTGGCGGTGGAGGTCGGTCCCTCCCACGTGCCGACGACGCCACGACCCCTAGTCCATGGCGGCTCTTCTTCTTCGTTGTGCAGGTCGCTCCTCTTTGCGCCGGGGGGTGACAACGTGAGTGGCTTTCTGATCGTGGTGGCTTTGGGTGGTGGTCTGTATGGTGGAGTGCTCCGGAGTGCCGGGGGTCATGGGGGGGTCGGGAGAAATCCCTGTCGGCTGTTCGACACCGACGCGGTGGCGCCCGAGGGTGACGCCAATCCTTCCTGAAGGGCGTCAGGTGTTATCCTCCCTCCCCACCATGTACCGGGGGAAACCCTAGGCGGCAGCGTCGTCGTCGTCGTGTTCCTTCTTGAAGGTGTTGCTTGGTACCGGTGCTTCGGATCACTAGGAGCTTGGTGGAAGTTCTCCGGTGGGCGCAGCGGTCATGGAGCCTCTTCATCTTAGTCGTCCCACCGTCGTCGGCATTTGTTCTTTTTTTGTTTTCTTTTTCATTTCGTTTGGACGGTTTGTGCTGCTGCCGTCCCAGCATCTATCGTCGGTTGTATCGGGTGTTTTGCTATATTGATATAGCGGGGCGCAAGCCTATTTCAAGGGTCTAGGCCCCAAACCTCGTCTTCTTCTTTCAGACTGAACCTGTCCGTGTCACCCCATTATTTTTAATATTTCCGTTGTCTCCGTTGCATAGCAAGTATTTAAGTTGTGGACTCTAACCCTAAATGCTATTCCAAATATTAGGCGTTGCAATATAAACCCTAAGCCGCCACCGCCGCTTATCAGCTCGGTCCTCATCTTATTCTCTAAATTCTCACCCAAATTTCTCTGACTTCTCACCTACTGCTTCGATTTATCAGATCCGTTGGGGATTTCTAGCTCGGGGCTGCGCCAATAACCAACAGCCTATTATGAGCCTCACACTCAAAACATAGATACTGAGAACGATACCCATTACCCAAACAAAACTAAGGCTGAGCTTCATCATACATGCCGCACAAATGGAGTTTGGGGTCTAGACTCAGTCCTTTACTGAAATGGTCCCTTAAAAACTACCATGAGTCATCATACCGCTTTTTGAACGTAAATTTATTCCCTGTCGAATTTCCAAGAAGATGGGAAGAACGACGCCCTAGTAATCACTCAGGGGCTTCAGATAGGGATAATCCACCAGAAGCCTTTCCTCGGAAAGAACATCGTTCTCTTCTTGTGGAGTCCATAAGACATTAATGGCCTGAGGAAAGCAGGAAATTAATTATCGGTGATGTCATAGGAAAATGGCATGCAAAAGACGTTGTCTTTAGCTTATCTCGATCATAAATCTAGAACCAGTTGTCAATTATGAAATACTAGATAGAAAATATTCTCCATACCTGAATTTCTCTTGCAGGTATAGAGTTAAGTTTTTCCAGTACCGCTTCCAGATCAGCGGGTCTGGTGATTTTTGGAAACTTAAGTGCTCCATCAGCAGCGACTAGGATGGTTACCTGAAGAAATTTGTCAATCATCACAAAAAGTCATTGTTCTATTTCTGAGAGACACGGAGTATAAACATAGACACAAGCACACACCATCACCACAAGCACGCAGCGAAAACTGTGAATAAAGTTAACATACCACTATATATTCGTTACTGAAGCCATCTGGTTTTTTAGAGTATTCTTTCTTCCTCTTGACCCCGTCCAAGTTGCAAAGCGTCTCTTCATCAAATTTGTTCCTATCCTCAATAGCAACTCTATCGAAATGCTCCTCCCATGAATCCGTTCCAACTTTGACATCAGCCTAAAGTTAATTCGGTGAGCTAAATTACAAGATTCGGTGAGCGGGGACTGCATATAAAACCCTAACTTCTATCTAAAAAAAAAAAAACCATCAAGTCCCACAGACTGATACACATTAATGTATCACCAAAAGGTAGATTGAATTATATGTGTTTCTTACTGATAAGCTCGAAGAGAAGCAGCAATCGTTGTGCCGGCTCAAGGAAGATATTGTCTCTGCATATGAGTCATGCCATAAACGGGATAATAAACAATGTAGTACTGATAGATAAGAAATTGACAACAGTCAACATCCGAAAGCCATCAGTCCACACGTAAATGTCCAATATATATGGTGCAGATGGCCGTTATGTAATATTTACAATCACACTGGCTCCTATGAATAAGCAAGCTAATTCCCGTACATGCTAGTACTTGACAATTCTTGAACATGACTCGTAGTAATGTGAATTCCCTTATTTAGTGATCAATCTATTTCCGCGGCCGGGACAACAACAAAAATCACATTCAGTTCAAGACTTGCGCCTCACTTTGTACTCTGGAAATAACACTACGCTTACCCTAAAAAAAGAAAAGAACAAAAAACACTATGCTGAACATGCTATCTTGGGAGTGTCTAGTTCTCAGTCGACTTAGATTTAGTTAAATCTCAGTCAGTTGCACACATTTGTAAACCATGTGCAACTCACAGATTAGCACGAACCACAATACAAATCTAACGGTTATGGAGGCGACTGAGAATTAATTAAATTTCAGTCAGTTGCACACAATTGTAAACCATGTGCAACTCTCAGAGTAGTACGGATCACGACATAAAATCCAATTCTCAGTTGACTTAGAATTAGCAAAACCGTTCTTTTATATATGTTGCAACAATTAGAAACTGATTATCAACGAGGGTAAAGTTGACACAAGAGTAAAAAAACTGGTTTGGATAGCAAATACGGTTAATAAAGACTAGCTTGTTAGCATTTGAACAATGACACCAGTATGCCACGAATTCAAGTTGTACAATGCAGAAACTTCAAATCTAACAACAAACTGAAGCTGCTACACAAGAGGCATGGAAGTCAATACAGATTAGCCATATAAAAGTAACCGGAGCCCCAAGAACACATAAATCTCGTTACCCGTCAATATGAACTTATACCAACGCTGATTGGAAGCCTCCACCTTCTCAGCAATCTCGTTCAGTTCCTTCTGAAATGGTTTTGCCAAGCCCAGCAAGGCGACCTGATATTGCGACGAAATTCATTGACTAACAATATGACAATTATCCAGAGAAAATTTTACCAAAAATTGATTGTCAATTAAATGAAATCAGGAGAACCTGGAGTTTAACCACGGTAATCCTCGGCCGGTTGTAGTGCCACACGGCGAGGCCCAGGAAAATGACACCCATGAACGCCGCGCACACTTGCATGAGTAGGATGTGGTCGATGTCTTCCGTAGCCACAGGCGGTGGAGGCGCCGCTGTGCCAACCGATTCGTGTGTCTCCGAAGAGTCACCGGACGACGAGCTGGTGAAACTTGAAGAGGAAGACCGTGAGGACGAGCTGCTGGATGTTGAAGAGGAGGATCTTGAGGATGATGAGGAGCGCCCGCCCATGGAGCCACCGGACGTGGCGATCGCGGCATGCGGGATGGCCGACGCGGCGGCGGCAGCGGCGAGTAGCAGAGCGAGAGCAACCGGGATCTCGCGGGGCCCAGCGTCGTCGTCTTGGTTAGGCGGGGGCGTCGAGGTTGCGCGATTGCTGCAGAGCGCGACGCGGAAGCGGAGGGTAGGCGCCGGTGCCAGCACGCGGCGTCGCCTTTTCGAGAGGGGAAGCGGCGACGAACCGTAAGAACATCCGGTGATCGCCATGGGAACTCGGAAGACCACGTCCAGGGTTTAGCGAAAGGTTTATAGTCCCTGTTTCAATGCAAGGTTCGTTTAAGCTTCCAGAAATACTATGATTTACGTGGTCCACTGTTTTTATGGGCAAGAGGAACAATAGGAGATGTCCCCCATGTTGAAGTCTCTCTCGCACAAAAATTATGCGAAGTGTCCCAGATGTTTTAGGTCAAGAGGGTATATAACCGAAAAGGTATCGGGAGGAGAGCCTCCAAATAGAGGCGCGGCCACGCCACGTGGCACATTTGGGGTTGGCTGCGCCACAAGCTAGCCTAGCTTCAAAGCCTGGGCACAGGGTCCAAACCAATCAGGGGCGGGAGGTGTGGCCCAGCACAAAAGAGCCCAAGAGAGCACAGGAGGCAAGACCCAGGAAGCAAAATAAGGCCAAATCTTCAATGAACGTCGTCTTCTTCAATTGAGATCATGGTTTTTATGACCAGCTACTGTACGCCATAGATGAAGCTCCTGGCAGCGTCATCATGAAGTCTGGGCACGTGCCTGGGGCGAAGGTATGGTAAAATCACCACTGGCTGCGCCGCCACGTGGCTGCCCCTATAGGCCATCTTCCGGCCTCCAACTTCTTTTCGTGCGTCAGAATTTTACGATTCTCGTGAAATTTTCGGAGCACTGGAAATTGACTTTCTCCTCCGGTGGTTTTCTTCCTATTTTCAACCTTCCAGTCGTTTCCCCTCCATAATATAAAACATGCAAAATAATAGAAAAAACATTAAAATTCCATGATAATGTGCGATATATCACCAAATAATGATAAATTATGATAGAAAATACTGTGTAAAATGGACGTATCACTTGCCTCCAAAAGCTCCACCTTGTACATGTGTAAAACCAGCGGTTATGTCGTCCGATCGAAGCTCAGGCGCGTCACCATAGTGAGGCGAAGCTGTCTGAGACGAGGGAGTACCACAACCTGCTTAATCGAATTCCTCAGCCGTGCGTCTAGTGGTAAACACCATGACCTATCTCCCGAGCAGGATCTTGGGTGAGCAACGGGCAAGAAAAAAATGCAAGTGTTGCTTGCAACACAACCCAACAAAACCGATACATAAAGACCAAAAAAAAACAAAGCAAAAAAACAAAAACCACACAACTACATAGGCAGCCCGACATACTCTCCCAACACACAAAAACACGCTTGAACCACGCAATGGAACTCTCAATGATAACACCTCAACAGAAGTTAATGTGCAACACCAATGTCACGGAACGACCCAAACCGAGGGGATGAGCGAAGAAACCGAAGACCATCCATCAAGCAGTTGTGGGCGCCCTTCCTATGGCGTCACTATTCTTGTCTTTGCACCTGAGTGGCTTCTACTTCCGAATGCCGATCCCAGGACAATCACCCACCTTCTTCTTTTTTACAATCAATACCATTTATATTTATAGCAGCAAATAGTACATGGTAGAGATACATGAGCTGACTTCAGCGATTACAAAATAAAGTCTAAAATAAAACAACAAATTTTCGATATCTTCAAACTCTTTTTTCTTCCATGACACAATCTTGTAAGCCGAAAATTGACATAAATACTGTCGCAACAGTGGAACATGGGGTTCCCCTGGTACGGCCAAAGCGGGTCCACCAACCGTGGGCCCACCAAGAAGATGGACAAGGCAAGGAGTCAGGATCGGTAGGCAGGCCGCCCACCTACCCCAAGGGTACATCGACAAGCACATCATCGACAACCAGGGCTGAAGGACCGGGTGACCTCCCGGGGTCACCCCCAACATAGCTGGCAACGCGAAGGACCCGGGGCCCGAACGCCCAGCAGGAGGCTAGGCGCGCTCCTGGGTATCCCCTCTGTACGGCTGCAAGGATAAGCATGCCAGCTCAGGCTGGAAGCTCCTATAAGACATGGGCGCCAAGGAAGCGAAGGCGCCGAGCGGGGACATGGCCGGTGGGGGTGTCAGCCCCTGTCGACCCCGCTTTCCAAAAGGTGGGCGACCACACCAACCCTCCAAGAGGAATACTTGGACGAGAAGAGGCCACGTCGCCCCCTAAAAGATCACCGGGGGGTTTTCCCGCCGAAAACCCCACGCTCCTCGAATGCTCCTGTGAGATCCCCTTAGCCTATAAAAGGAGGACCCAAGCATGACCGAGGGGGAGGTTGAACCAGAGAGAAAGCAAGGCAAGACTAGCTAGGGAAAAAGGGCTAGGGCGAGAGGTGACACTACAACCGAAATGACCTTTAGTGACAAAGTATTTTTGTCACTTATTAGCCCATTTTTGTCACTGATTAGTTGTGGATGACAAAAATGGTGCGTCATTAGGTTTGTCATTGATTGACCGTCATAGATTCATGGGGATGACGAGATGAAAATTTTTGTCACTGATTTAGATGAATCCGTGACGGTGGGAATTTTTGTCAATGATCATGTTTAATCCGTGACAGCCTGATTTGTCATCGTTTGTATGCAAATTTGTCACTAATTGGTTGAATTTGAGTGTACGACTGGTCAACATTAGCTGACGTGGCTTCTTACATGTGGGTCCAGCTGTGGTGACGTGGATGCTGATGAGTGGGTCCAGATGCTGTGACATCAGATGATGTCATGTGGGCTAGATCCGTGCTGACACGTTGGACCCACTTAATCCAGACAGGTGGGACACATATTTTCTGGCTAGTGGGACTCACTTATTCGTGACATGTGGGACCAATTTTTTCTGGTGAGTGGGACCCAATTTTTTCTGGTATGTGGGACCCACAAATGCTGACGTGTGGGACCATTTCGTTTTTCGAGAAGTGGGACCCACATTTTAGGATTGTGGGACCATACGTTGCTGTTTGGTGGGCTCAGAATGTGGTGACGGTGTCACATTTTCCGTCATTGTTGGAACGGAAAATTATTTTGTAAAAATGTAATTTTCTGGCAATTTTGAGCAGAGAAATACAATTGAAAACAAATATATAATTGGAACCAAATCAATATTATAGGAATTATAGTGGCACACATACTATAAGTCTGAAAGACACAAACATTTGTAAGACACTGAGGTGAATAAAAGAGGAAATAGTAGTATCTAGCATTGTTCTTTATTCAAAAGATGCATCAGGATGGTGGTCATCAGGTGGGCTGTGATGATTGTTGTGACGTCCTTAAGAGCAAACTAAGCAGCGCATCCATTTCTTGTTGCCTCTTTTCATAAGCCAGACTCTTCTCTTCCAGAGATTTCTTGAGAGCTGCATGTTCTTCATCCTGCTTTCTTCTCATTTCTTCAAATTTCTGTTCCTGGGCTTGCATCCTTGACTCCAGATCGTTTTTATACCTTTCAGCTGCCAGTACTGATTGTTGCTCCTGATCAGCAAGCCTCTCTTCTAGCTCTCTAATGCGCTCTTTGGAAATGGTGTATCTCTGGGAGCATGATGAGACGCCCAATCTTGACAAGAATGTGCTAGAGCTGGAGGAGCTCTGTTCCTTGAGGACTTGTTGAACAATCATCACATCTGTTTCTTCAGGATGATCCTCTGGATGTGGTCCCATCTTTCTTAGCAACATTTGTTCCTGCAATTAGATCCAAATGTTTCAAATGCTAGTATGCCGAGACAGTAATAATAAATTTGTGTTGTTGTTAAATATTTCGTACATAAGCCTCTTGTGCTTCCTGAGGCATCACACCATCCTTGCTAGTGTGGGTAATTCTGTAAAATTCAATTGGTGATGTTTCCTCCTCGTTGTTCAGAGCCTTCTACAAGGTTTAGTACATTTTGAGTATCAGTTCTATAAATTATATATTTGCAGTACAAGTAGCTAAGTAATTGCGTAGACCTAGTTAAAATACTTACAACATGCTCGTAGTGGGCAATGTAGCTTCTTGATCCAGTGGTATGGTGCTGCTTCACATTTTCTCTGTTCTTTACATTCTTCATACACATTTCCTGTATTAAGCAGGTGGGATCTAATTAGGTGATGCAAAAAATAAAATATGTATGAATTAAGTTGCTAGCTGTAGGTGAAAGAAATATGAATTATGTACCTGGTAGTGGTCATCAAACCATCTGTTCACAAGTTCTTTCCAACTATTCTCGTCTACAGTACTTGGCTTCATCAAATAAGCTTGCTCAAGAGTAAGCTTTTGAATCTTGGGACAATACACCTTCTTAAGCCTATAGCGTTGTTGTCGAACACTATTTTGTATCATTTTTGTGCACACAGTTTTTGCCACATCATCATTTGTGTCCATCACAAACTTTTCCTGCAAAAGAGGGTTTGCATATGCACAAATTAGGTTCGTAACCATGTTACAGTCTGAATAATATAGATGAAGAGAGTAGACTCACCGCAACTTTTTTAATCGCAGAAGGAACAGCATCTTGTAGACTCTTATCTTTGTCGTAGAGCTTCCAGTGCGTTGCAAGGGGCATCTTATCGCTGCGGATGTGTATACCAACCTCAGAGCTTAGTTTTGCTGCATGTAGAGGATTTTTGGGTCTTCTCACGCCTGCAGTGAAGTCAATTTGCATTTTATTGCCACCATTTTTTTTTGTCCATTCATGGAGTGAATGCCCCATGGTAGGTCTCCGTCCAAGTCCTTTCTGCTTTGACTTGACAGAGACTGACAATGCATCTGAAATTCAGACAGAAAATAGGTTAAACTTGTCCAAATATTAGCAAATAAGTACAAGTAGAACATGTAAAGTATCCATGGTCGTACCTTTGCGTTGGAACGGAACTAGTTGATTGTCATCAGGTGATGAGTTGCTGCCATCAGAAGTACGAATCTGCGTCGTAGGTGTGGTTTGCTCTTCAACGTCGGCGTCTTCTGTCATCGTAGGCGTATCTGAGGCTGCAGGTTCAGTGAAAGCAGGTACTCTTGATCTTGTTGAAATGGTGGATGAAGGTGCTACTATCTGTTTGACACGCTTATTATGTGCCGCAGATGCCGTTTCATCCACTGCCTGTTTGATAATGCATGAAGACATAAGTATGAATGCAGTACCACTACCATGAATCAGATAACCAATTTGCGAATTAATAAACATGTTAGACCTGAGACGGCCGCTTTGATGCATTGCGCTCGTCATCTGTATGCAAATCATCATCTTCATTGGCAAGGTCTTCATCATCTGGTTCATATGCAGGGTCAGCTTCCTTGTCTTGAGGTTCTGGCTCCTTTTCTTCGTCATTAATCCCGCCTTGTGGCCGATCATACACGAAGGTACGTGCAACCTCTCTGAAATCTTGTGGATTAAGACCTCCAGCAAGAAATTTGGCTTCCATGGCTGGCTGTAGACGAGTTGCATTTTCCTCCATTTGTTTTCTCCTTTCTAACTCTATTGTAGTTAGTACCTCTTTTTGTTTAGCAGCTGAAAAAAGAAGGAAATTATTTGTGTGTATTAGCGTGTAGGAATTCGTGACCGCAAATTCAGAATTATGTGGTACGTTCCATAAATAATGAAGTGGCCTAACTTATAGTATACATGACAAGTTTGTTTTTCACGTAAATGTTGCAGATCTCAGCGAGTATATGATTTCCCGTAAGTAATGGACTTAACAAATATATGATCTCATTCATCTAACTTAAAAGTTCATGCAATGTTTCAGATCTAAGATTGATAAATATGGCAGATCCTCTTCTGTAGTACATGAAGATATAACGTGAAGAATTCCTTTTCTTAAACCCTAGATGCGATCGTGGTAAGAACAAAAATCAAATGTTCATAGAACCCTAGATGTGATCATGTAAATTAGTACACCGTACGTAAACCTAACAATTCTAGTCTAACTATTGAACGATCGATCTAGTACGTACTGAAATGTGGGATAGATTTATCACCTTGGCATTTGTGATTGACCTTCTTCGGCGTAGATTTGGGCGGATCGCGAGCCTTGGGTGGTTTCCGGTGACCGGTCATGGCGGCCGCCGGATAGCCTGCCGGAGCGAGGGTACGAACTGCCGGCGGAGAGAGTGGATCTGGCGAGGTAGAGAGCGATGAGGGAGGGAATGAATTTGTACGTGCGAATTAAGAGGGAACGGAATTAAGGGGGTTGGGTAGCACGATGTATTTATAGTATCGCGGGCGAAAAAAATGAGTTGCGTGCGGCGGGGAAAAGTGGAGGGAACGAAATTTTCCCAAAGTTAGGAGGGAAGTTCGACTACCGGGTCAGAAGTGGGGGAAAATTAATATTTGAGCGTAGGTTACATGTTTTAATTATTTAATGTCGTATATAATCCCTTTTAATGATTTGAATCATTAAAAGTTTAAAACTATATATGTTCCTACAATCATGTTAGTAATACGGGACAACCAAATTGCACATGTTTCGTTTGATTCATATTTATGTGTCGAAGTTTCATCTATGAGTTCATATTGTTAAAAAAATTATGGTGAAACCTTGGGTTATGACATGAACGAACACCAAAAGTTGGAAGTAAATTTGGGGCTTCAAAATTCTTGTCTCATAGACAAAGATTGTTTGCTTGGTGTACTATGTACATAACTCACCTTCAACCTCAATGATTATAGAGATGTGTCACATATATATGAAAAAGGCTTAGAAAATCATTTGAATGAATCAAAATTGGACTAAATGGTTCAAGGAAGATGAATGAAAGAGGTGAAACTTTGTGTTTGTGCTTACATAGCCCTAATAACTTGTTATGGTCATTTGACAATATTTTTTACCTAGTTTAGGTGCCACAACCATTTTTTGAAAGAAAAAGGCTAGAAAATCATTTGAATGAATCAAAATTGGACTAAATGGTTCAAGGAAGATGAATGAAGGGAGGTGAAACTTTTTGTGTGTGCTTACATAGCCCTAATAACTTGTTATGGTCATTTGACAAAAAAATGTACCTAGTTAAGGTGGCCCAACCATTTTTTGTAAGAAAAAGGCTAGAAAATCATTGAATGATGAATCAAAATTGGACTAAATGGTTCAAGGAAGATGAATGAAAAGAGGTGAAACTTTTGTGTGTGCTTGGATAGTCTAGATAACTTGTTATGGTCATTCAAAATATTTTTTACCAACTATAGGTGTCCCTACCATTATTTTTGAAAGAAAAGGTTAGAAAATCATTTGAATGAATAAAAATTGGACAAAATGGTTCAAGGAAGTTGAATGAGGAGGTGAAACTTTTTGTGTGTGCTTGGATAGTCTAGATAACTTGTTATGGTCATTGAAAATATTTTTTACCAACTATAGGTGTCCCTACCATTATTTTTGAAAGAAAAGGTTAGAAAATCATTTAAATGAATCAAAATTGGACAAAATGGTTCAAGGAAGTTGAATGAGGAGGTGAAACTTTTTTGTGTGTGCTTGGATAGCCCTAATAACTTGTTATGGTCATTTGACAAAAAAATTACCTAGTTAAGGTGGCCCAACCATTTTTTGAAAGAAAAAGGGTAGAAAATCATTTGAATGAATCAAAATTGGACTAAATGGTTCAAGGAAGATGAATGAAAAGAGGTGAAACTTTTTGTGTGTGCTTACATAGCCCTAATAACATGTCATGGTCATTCCCAATAGTTTTTACCATGTTTTAGGTGTCCCTACCATTATTTTTGAAAGAAAAGGTTAGAAAATCATTTGAATGAATCAAAATTGGACAAAATGGTTCAAGGAAGTTGAATGAGGAGGTGAAACTTTTTGTGTGTGCTTGGATAGTCTAGATAACTTGTTATGGTCATTGAAAATATTTTTTACCAACTATAGGTGTCCCTACCATTATTTTTGAAAGAAAAGGTTAGAAAATCATTTAAATGAATCAAAATTGGACAAAATGGTTCAAGGAAGTTGAATGAGGAGGTGAAACTTTTTGTGTGTGCTTGGATAGTCTAGATAACTTGTTATGGTCATTGAAAATATTTTTTACCAACTATAGGTGTCCCTACCATTATTTTTGAAAGAAAAGGTTAGAAAATCATTTAAATGAATCAAAATTGGACAAAATGGTTCAAGGAAGTTGAATGAGGAGGTGAAACTTTTTGTGTGTGCTTGGATAGCCCTAATAACTTGTTATGGTCATTTGACAAAAAAATTACCTAGTTAAGGTGGCCCAACCATTTTTTGAAAGAAAAAGGGTAGAAAATCATTTGAATGAATCAAAATTGGACTAAATGGTTCAAGGAAGATGAATGAAAAGAGGTGAAACTTTTGTGTGTGCTTACATAGCCCTAATAACATGTCATGGTCATTCCCAATAGTTTTTACCATGTTTTAGGTGTCCCTACCATTATTTTTGAAAGAAAAGGTTAGAAAATCATTTGAATGAATCAAAATTGGACAAAATGGTTCAAGGAAGTTGAATGAGGAGGTGAAACTTTTTGTGTGTGCTTGGATAGTCTAGATAACTTGTTATGGTCATTGAAAATATTTTTTACCAACTATAGGTGTCCCTACCATTATTTTTGAAAGAAAAGGTTAGAAAATCATTTGAATGAATCAAAATTGGACAAAATGGTTCAAGGAAGTTGAATGAGGAGGTGAAACTTTTTGTGTGTGCTTGGATAGTCTTAATAACTTTTTATGGTCATTGAAAATATTTTTTACCAACTATAGGTGTCCCTACCATTTTTTTAAGAAAAAGGGTAGAAATTTAGGTAAATGCATGTAAATTGGCAAATTATGTGTGAAAAATCAAAGAATATCACATGAATCATGCCAATGGTGGTGAAATCATATAAAAATTATGGGACACCCAATTTGCATATGTTTTAATCATTCTCACTTGTACTGGAATTCCCATCTATGATGTCATAAGGGGTGAGGTGTCACATGAGGGGATCAACACCAAACTTTGCTAACAAAAGTATCAGAGCTACTGGTACATCAACAGGGAGCGGTTGCTGCCGCTCACCACTTGCTATGAGTCTTAGTAGTAAACTATTTACACAAAAGCATCCACACATACTAGTTATGTTCAGGCAACTACATATTAACATGGACCGCTTGATGCGGCTCACCACTTCGTGCCGATCCCAAACTGTGTATCGGACGACACGTCGGGCTTCCACCCATCTGCCTCATTCCACCCCCAGTCGTTGGACTGCCCCTCTATCGAAGTGCTGCCACCTCTCCATGCTGCATCAGGATCTGCCCAGGCTGAACGCTTTCTGTTGCGCTGTGCTTCTGCTATGGCATGCACACAACTAGGACAATACACTGCTTTTGGTTGAGGAGGCTTTGGTTCTTTTGGCATCAGGTGTCGTTGCCCCTTCATGAAATCGGTGATCTTACGGTACAACTCATAGGAAACAAAGCCATCAACAGCAGCATAGTGGATGTTAATGTCATCAAGTGGCTGCTTCTCCCAAAAGTCATGCTGCTCCTTTGGGAAGTTGTTCTTCATGTCCTTGTAGGAGTCGTCGATGAGAATGGATGCCATCACACTCATTCCAGTCCTGTAACGGCCTTCATACTGGAACAAATTTTGCAAATCAATATGGAACTCATCTGGAATTTTAATGGACCAGGATCTCCTCATCGCTCTCTTGTCACCCCTTTTGTCGACGCTAGCAAATTTGATATTTGATGAACACAGGAACTCGAATAGCACCGGACACACCGTGCCACGCCTGCGGTTGGAAGATATTAGTAATGGTAAATTTGATTGTAAATGTAATTAACAATCAAATTGTAATAACTAGTTGTTCTCGGATCAATATGTACAACAATGAAAACATATTTCAAGGAAATACATAATGTACTTGTCATATGAAGCTTAGTAAGGTAGTACTTATAAACATTTTTTGAAAAATTCATGCAAAATACATTTAAGCAAACATTTGGAAGCATCAATCTCATGCTATCATATAACATAACTTATATCCTGCTGAAGCATACAGATTCGATAATTCTAAATAGTGCTGCATGACACCACGATGTCAATGCATAATTTGTGTCCTGCAAAGCATCTTCATCCTAACTAATTGGCAGATTACTTAGCTACACAGACTAAGGCTGGATAAAACATATATCAACACATCAACTAGAATGATAAAAGAAGTAGTACTAGATGCAATGTAAATACCCCAACGAAAACATCTTATTATTTCGTTTATTTATACAAGACATTTTAGGTTAATAATAGATTCATCTAGATAGATTCACTCATCTTTAAAACATCCCTCATGAGTGGATAGAGTAAGTAGATCGGAAGAACTTGGAAGAGGGTTTTCTCATAGGCAAAATCCAAATCTGTACTTGGAAGAGGTTTTCCTACATACCTTGGCAGTTGGAACACCAGAACTTTGCGGCGCAATGCAAGTTGAATCACCGCAACCTCTTCTTCGAAGTCATCGTACTCGCCGATGTACTCGAAGTCGAGGACGAGGAATTTGTACTCCTCCTCTTCAAGCAAGCGACGGAACTCGCCGATGGTTTGCTCGACCACTTGCACGTCGTTCGTGTACGTGACGTCGAGCACCGTGCTCCCATGCGCGGTTGGGGTAAGCTTCTGCGTGAAGAGAACGACGTCTTCCATGGCGCGGTGGATTGGATGAGCAAGGTGGAGAAACCGCCGCAGAGAAACAGGGGAAGGGGAGAAATAAACGAGGCAGAAGAATAGGGGACTAGAAGTTGGGGCGGCAGGGAAAAAATGGGAACCGTCCAGATAATTCGTATCGTCGCTGACAGTGGGCCTAAGTGGACGCCTGAGTCGTGAAAGGTTTTTTTACGCTGTCATATCAACTGTGCAGGGCATTATATTCTCTTTGACGCGTGGGGTGCTTCTCCAAGATACCAACCGCAATTAACTCTTCCTTCCATCCTAAGCTCCAGGCCGAAGGGCGGCTGCCGCCGTCGCCAGACGATCGCTCGCCCTACCCATCTCTCGCCGTCGTCGTCCCCCTCTATTCTTCGTCGAGGCTAGCCTAAAACCCTCCTTGCCGTTTCTTATCCACTTGATGCGGCATTTTCATCTCCGTTAGGATGGCTCCGCCGGTAAGAAAAATATACCCTGGATCCACGGCGTATTACTTGTTTTAGATCTGAAAATATTGATCTCCCCA
This sequence comes from Puccinellia tenuiflora, assembly GCA_012064385.1. NCBI lineage: Eukaryota > Viridiplantae > Streptophyta > Magnoliopsida > Poales > Poaceae > Puccinellia > Puccinellia tenuiflora. Next base: position 204,674 of record QRDG01000967.1, on the reverse strand, counting down.
ATTCGATTTGTAGTGTCCTACTTGTTGGGACACCAATGGGTTGTGCCCTCGGGGGAATCGGATGAAGAACTTCTTTGTGCTAACCCTGCGACAGGGGTTTGAGGATGTTACGGTACTAAAGTTTTGCAATTACTTGTATTCATTTAGTACTGAGAAGTTGATTTGTTGCTACTGTGGACTGGAAATTAAACATAGCACTGTGGTAGACTTGATAAACCAGGAGTTTGTTTGCTATCTTCACTTGTTTTGTACTAACATGTAAATCTGAAAGTCTTTAGGTGGGTATGTGTGATGGTACAACACATGCCTTTGTTTGGTAGTTGGCTGCATTGTGCAACAATGTTGCCTCATCTATTTATAGAAATTAGTACAGTCTCCTCTAGTTTCGTGGGACACCTGCTTTATTTTACTACTTATAGTTAGGTTTATGCATACGAATGTTTATGAATATTCAGTTAATTACACACTACTTAATAAATGAATGCATTCAGTTAATTACACACTACTTGATATGGTTTTGATGAATTTTACTTCTTTCAGATCATCCCATGCTACAGTAGGGCATATTTCCTTATGAAATACACTATAGCAAAGACTGACAAAACAGTCTTCTACGCAAATCTTACAACCAATGAAGGATTTTCATTCGGTGTCAAAGTTACAAACAACAATGATGAAACTTATCTCAGTGGAAGAAATTGGAAGGAATTTATTAGAGTATACGGGCTAAAAGTTGGACATGAGATGTATTTCACTATCGGCGACTATGGTCCTGACACTCTTGTCACCACTGGAAATTACCCAATAATTCATCCAAGTAAGATTTATGCATACGAATAATCTTTATAAAATTGCTTGCAACTTGGTACCTATGTCATATTAATTATATATTTGTACTATGATTGTACAGCTTACTACCATTTGTCCCGTGACAAACGTGACATTATTGACTCCATCATCTCCATTGATGGAACTGAGATAAATTGGAGGATGATGGAGAAAGTCGTAGAACATGTGGACAATCTTGACTTCCTTGTGGCACGTCATGAGGCTGGGATCTATGGAGAAGGAACAGTTGTTGCAATGGTGCATACCCTGAACTGGACAAACACTATGAATCAGAGCAAGCACCTGGTACATACTTAATATCCTAGTTTCTACACATTATAGTTTGTTGTCATCATATATTGTTGCATCTTGTCATTACAATATAGATGTGAAATATTAATCGTATAGCTGACTATAACATTTGTTGCTGCAACAGAAATTCCCACGCCGTCTTGTCCCCGATAGAATGCATGAATATGGTGACATCACCATTGTTTGTCATCCCTTCACTAAGGTGATTGGGTCATACACTGTTTCTGCTGATGATGGACGTCTCTGCGTCACTGGATGGAAGAAGTTCATGGAGGAAGAACACTTTATGCAAATGGGTGACAAGATGTTGTTCATGCTCTTCGTAGCAAATGCAGGGGCTTTCCTGTTTGTTTCATACATTCCTGAAGTAGCTGTTCAGTAGTTACCTTCTGGTGATGTTCAAATATTTTAAAATGCACTCATGTTAGTCGTTGATCCACGGATGTACTGTCAAGACTTTATTTGCTAAACTTAGAGATACATGCATTTCTATGTGTTATGAAAGAGTCGTGTTTTATCCTCGGAACTAAATTATGTATGTTTATCAGTTCAAGTTTTTATTTGCATGGCCCTTTATCGTGTCATGTACGCTTGTCACATTACATTGCATAAATCATTAATTATATCAAGTACTCATAATGTTTGCAAATATATAAATGGTTCCATTACACAATCTAAATATTCAAACATCACTATCATTATCAGAATTTATGTCCCCATCATCCCTTCTATTCTCTGCCAAAGTGTCTTCTTCGTCCTCGCTCATGTCAACATAGTCTGTCTCATCTTCCTCTTCTAGTCGACGCATAGTGCGAGCATCAACAAGTTCCACATCGTCAGATCGATCAGCGTCCTCATCTTCCAACTCAACATCCTGGTCTTCACCCTCAACATTGATAAATATATGATCAGATGAACCCATCTCATCCTGGTACGCGTCTTCGTTCCCTACATATGCGTCGTCATCGCCACTCTCTTTTTCTGGAACATCATATACATGTCTGTGACTGAAAGTCTGGACAACTTTCCAAGGGTTGTCAAACTTTGTGTCATCCAAGTAGAAGCATGTTTCCGCTTGGCTTGCCAATATGAAGGGGGAATCCTTGTACCAAAGTGTGGAAGTATTAACGCTTTTAAAATATCCATCATCTTTCATCTTGGAATTCCTGCTCGCAAGGTCAAACCAATCACAACGAAACAAGTAGACAGATCTATCGCCGTGCTTGTTACTCCCATACTGCAACTCCAGAACTTCCTGCAGAACACCATAGAACTCAGTTTCTTCTTCATCACCAAAAGATACCTTCGTCATTACGCCAGAATTTTGAGTCTTTAGATTCTTCTCACGCGTCACAGTTCGAAACCTAGCACCCTTTACATTGCAGCCAGAGTGTACCACTACACGTCTGTCTGGCCCATCAGCAAGCAACTTCAAATCTTCAGATACATTATTCAAATGTCTCACATGTTTTTTAAACCATGATGGGAACTCTTTCTGCATCGCCTCGTCGATGTTATTCACACCCCTATCCATCAATTCTTCCCGGCAAACACTAAAAAAAAACATTACCAATCAAAATTCGCATACAGATTAAATTATGACTCATAAGGTGAAGCAAACTTACTTTATATAGGACTCTGCCTTTTCGCAATTGTTCAGCACATACCAAACCATTTTGTCAAATTCCTTTTCAAAAAGCTTCAAAATGGACTTCCCAAACCCTTTCGCTCCGTCTGAAAAAATGTCCAACTCATCTGGACCAGGTTTTCGATGGTTATCTTGGTTCCTATCTTTTTTATGAAATCTCGTTTCTATGTCATCCTTGAAAAATCTAGAGCAAAAGGTCAAGCACTCATCAATGATGTAGCCCTCGGCAATTGAACCTTCTGGCCTAGCTTTGTTACGAACAGTGGACTTAAGGTATCCTAGTCTTCTCTCCACTGGATACATCCAACCGTAGTGAACAGGACCCCTTTGAATAGCCTCATCAGGAAGATGGATAGCTAAGTGCACCATTACATCAAAAAAAGCAGGGGGGAAGATCTTCTCTAGTTTGCATAGAATTATAACAATGTCAACCTTCAATCTTTGAAGCACATCAACTCTTAGGGTTTTCGCACACAACTCCCTAAAAAATCTCCCCAATTCGGCAATGGCCTCATACATTTCCTTTCCTGCAATTCCTCTAAGGCCAGCTGGCAAAACACGCTGCAGAAGTATGTGGCAATCATGTGTCTTCATTCCAGTCACTTTACCACCATCGATATCAACACATCTTTCCCAGTTTGCACAATAACCATCTGGGAATCGAATTTTGGCCAAATATCTGCACAGTTGTTTCTTTTTTTCCTTCACAAGAGTCCACGGTGCTGGGGGCTTCACATATTTTTTTCCCTGTTCTTCCATCCAGTAATTCTTCCTAATGTTCAATTTCTTTAAATCAAGTCTAGAATTAATAGTGTCCTTATTCTTTCCCTCAATTTCAAGAAGGGTACCAAGGATATTGTCGCATATGTTCTTCTCAATGTGCATCACATCGAGGTTGTGAGCCAATTTCAGTTCTGACCAATATGGTAGATAATGTAAGCTGACCTTGAGATGCCAAGTTGGTTCATCTTGTGGAACACGCTTTCGCTTTCTCAAATTAGGATTTTTGCCCGGTATAAAATCCTTAACCCTTTCTACCTTCTCCTTTATTTCTTCCACTGTGAACTTCCTTGGTGGTCCTCCCTCCTCAACTTTTCCATTAAAAAGTTTGCTTCTCCTATAAGGGTGATCCGACCGAAGGAATCGACGATGACCAATATATCCAATCTTATTTTTTAAAGACTCATAGCAAGGTTCTACGTCGCAATGCACGCATGCGAAAAATCCTCTAGTACTACGCCCAGACATGGTGGCATATCCAGGATAATCATGAATCGACCAAAGGAACGCAGAATGCAATTTGAATTCTCTATTTGTGCATGCATCATACGTGTCCACGCCTTTCCATAGGAGCATCATATCTTTTATCAGTGGCTGCATAAATACATGAAAATCCTTCCCGGGTGAGTACTTTCCCGGGATTAGCAACGACATCATGAAGTTGGATTGATGCATGCACATCCATGGTGGGAAGTTGTACGGAATGACGAAAACAGGCCACATACTATATGCATGTGTCATACTACCAAAGGGATTGAATCCATCTGTAGCAAATCCTAGCTTTATGTTACGAGGATCTTCAGCAAACCAACCAAACTTTTCATCAAAGTGCTTCCAAGCCTCATCGTCTGCTGGGTGCCTTAGAATATTTTTCTCAGCAACCCTCTTTTCTTTGTGCCACCTTGTGTGCGTTGACATTTCCTCTTTAACAAAAAATCTTTGTAAACGCGGAATTATCGGAAAATACCGAAGCACCTTATGAGGAACCTTCTTCCTTCCACTTGGATCTTTCCATCTTGATATTCCACACACAGGACAATGTGTATTGTCCTTGTGCTCTCCCCAGAAAAGAGCACAATCAAACTTGCAAACATGAATTGTCTCATAACCAAGCCCAACATCTGAAAGAACACTTTTAACATGAGCAAAAGATTTAGGAAAGTCCACGTTTGGCAAAGCTGTACATAAAGTCTCAAGAAGTAGATCAAATGCTCTGTTTGTGATCCGGTTGTATGATTTCACATGAAGTAGCCTTATAATGAAGGCCAACCTAGTGAAAGTGTCACATCCCTCATGAAGCTCCTTCTTTGCTTCTTCTACTAATTTTGCATACAAATTTCGGTTACTAGGACCTTGATCTCCAGACTTGTGCATATCATGTACCAGATCATATGCGTCGTCAACGTAATTATCTTCAACATAATTATCTTCAGCTTCTTCCTCAAAATCAGCATCGTCGTCGCTTTGATACGAACCATCATGGGTACTATGGCTTTGCTGATCACTGAAATCTTCCCCATGAAAAATCCACCTAGTATAAGTAATGGACATACCTATGCAATTCACATGATGCTCAATCTCAACTTGATCCTGCTGTATCAGATTAAGGCAGTCAATGCATGGGCATAATATTGGTTCATCAGAGCCCAATCTTTCTCCATTACGCCCCCCTTTTTCTCGCACAAACTCCATAAACTCACTAACACCTTTCATGTAGCGAGGTGTCATCTTTTTCCCCTGAATTATCCAACTGCGATCCATCACCTACAATTCATCGCAATGTCCACCAGAATATATCTTAAGAACGAAAATAATTTGAATTGCAGATAGATCTAGTCCCAAACAAATTACAAGAAACTCACCGCTACTGCGCCTACAAACGTGATCCCCCAACGTATATGGTTGACTCGTCGGTGACCACGATCGTGTACGATGATCACCAGATCGCCTCGACGATGACCATGGACTCCTCGCCCCGACCTGTCCCGTAGCACACGATCTGATCGAGAAAAGACAGTACGATCTATATCTATACATATTCATAAGAGTCCTAACCGGACACGATTACAAATTTGCGTGCGATGGAATATAACTCCAAAAATAACTAATACGATTGCTAAGACAACAACACACGATTATCCCAGCGGTACCACCTTGCGCGCGCGTTACATACGTCGCGGGTTCGACATGCGTAAGACCCAAATTTTTACCAATAATTCCTTTACCTGACAAGTGGGGTCCGCACTGTACAAACCTGACTGTTGGGTCCCACAATGTATAACAATATTTAAAATAGCACAAATTCTTCCTATTAAACCTGACTAGTGGGTCTAGCACGAAATTCAGTGACAGTTTATAACAACCACGGTCTCAATTTTGTCATCTATTCTAATGCCCAGCTCCGCCGATTAATCCATGACAGTTTGCCATGACAAAATAAGCATTTGTCATTAATTATTGTACATCCGTGACAAAAAACTAATTTGTCATCGATCAAGCCGGATCAATGACGGTTTGGAACTTTGTCATCAGGCGTTTTGTCATTAAAAGTCATTTCTCTTGTAGTGTGATCTCCTCCGGGTAGGATCTGCTCGTCTCCTACCTCTAGCCGCAACCTTCCGGGTGCATACCCGCCACCGCCTTGTAAGCCACACCATAATAAACCACTCAATCCAGACATGCAGGAGTAGGGCTTTTAGCCTCCGGGCCTGAACCTGGGTAAACTCCCCGCGTCCCTGAGTTGCTCCCTAGTACGTAGATCGGAAGAACTTGGCAAGGTACTCCCGGGGAAGGTGTCTCCGGCCTCCTTCGCGCCCCGTGCTGAACCTAAATAGGGGTATCATTTACTCCCGGTGTCCGTGCTCCGAGGCATGACATCTGGCACGCCAGGTTGGGGGCGCAAGCGCTAGATCCATCTTCATCAACCTCAAGTTCTTCCTCTATATCCGCGTAGAGTTCGTGCTCAAGGTCTGCCGCAAACTCCTTCCCTCCGCCAGGATCTGCCTCAAGCTCTTCTCCAAGCGTGCTGATGTCTACTACACGCTTCTATTCTTGTAGACTTGTTGGGCCTCCAAGCGCAGAGGTTGGTAGGACAGCAGCAAATTTCCCTTAAGTGAGTAACCCAAGGTTTATCGAATCCACGAGACGTAGAGGTCAAAGATATCCCTCTCAAGCAACCCTGCAATTAAGATACAAGAAGTCTCTTGTGTCCCCAACACACCTAATACAATTTTCAGTTGTATAGGTGCACTAGTTCGGCGAAGAGATGGTAAAATGCAAGTGATATGGATGGTAAAAGGTGATTTTGTAATTCTGTAATAAAAATGGCAGCAAGCAAACAAGTGACAAAAGTGACTAAAAACGGTGTATCAATGCTTGGAAACAAGGCCTAGGCTTCATACATTCACTAGTGACTACTCTCAACATCATTATCATAATTAAACACATAATAGTTCCACAAAAACACATGCATGGTAGACGTTACTCGGAGATCATTCTTTCGTGGATCAAATAGGATGAGAATTGCGTAGGGCTACGAAAAGCACACCTTAAAGTTCGTATTCCACATCTATGGACACTTCATGCTGTCACTATCCGCATCCAAAGGTAATACTAACAAACACCACAACATATTTCTTGAATAGTCTCTTTCTTCAATAACACAAGCATCAAGAAACCTCATGATCTATTCAATCCAACAATAATAAAGAACAAACTCATTATGAAGATTCAAATCTATTATCCATAGAGTCACACACGGCACCCACACTGTCACCGAGATACCGTGATCACAACGATGACTCCGGAAATTGTACTAAATAACATCACTTGAGCAAAATCATATCCATTACACATAGGGAAACATCATGTATTCAACTATACTAACAAAGCTCATGATCACAACGAAGATCACATAATGGGAGAGAGAGATAACCACATAGCTACTTGTATAAGCCTCAGCCCCGGTGAGGGTCTACTCCCTCCTCATCGCGGGAAGCAGCGGTGTCGATGGAGATGGCTCCGGCGGTCGATCCCCCCTCCGGCAGGGTGCCGGAACAGGATCAATCTGACCCCCGAAACTTGTCGGCGATGGCGGCGGAGCTCTGTTGCGTATTTGGGAAAATCCTTCGGGGGTTAGGGTTTTTTCGTCGGGGATGATTTTATAGGCGTCGGAGGCGACCGAGGGGGTGCCCACAGGGCAGGGGCGGGTCCCACCCGCGGGCTGCCCTAGGGCCGCGGCAGGGGACCGCCCCTGGCCTGTGGGTGGCCCCCCAGGTCGCCCTTTTGGCTCCGGTCTTCATTTTTCCAAAAAAAAATCCCCGTAAATTTTCGTCCAATTCCGAGAATATTTCCAGAAGTAACTTTCTGGAACAAAAACATGACAAAAACAGGGAACTGGCACCGGGCATCTTTTCAAGAGGTTAGTCCGACAAAATGCATAAAAATGATGTAATATGATAGTAAAAACATGTGACAACATCACAAAACTAGCATGGATCAATCAAAAATTATAGATACGTTTGACACGTATCAGCATGCCCAAGCTTAAATCCTGCTCGTTCTCGAGTAGGTAAGTGATAACAAAATAATTTTTGATGAGACATGCAACCAACATAATCTTGATCAAGATAGTAATGCAAAGCACATGATGTGAATGAGGTGATCCAAAACAATTGTCTATAGTTGACATTAAACAAACAATGATTAACAAATGCTAGCTAACAAATGCTAGAAACTTTTCATGAATAAGTGCGTTGGAGACATGGAACCATACATAAGGTTTAGAAAGAAGAAGTGCAACTTATGTCTCCAATGTAAAGTATCAATCATTCTTCAAAGCATCTAATTAGTTATTCATGGAATAGCCAAGCTCAAGTCAAGTGTCCTAATCCATCTACTTCACAAATCAACTGTTTCGAAGTCTACTCAACTAGTGCAAGTAAGAAGTGGCTTTGGCACCATGATGTTATGGCAAATAGAACAATAATGGAGGTTTGGAAGGCCAAAAAGAAAGGCTCAAACAATGGAGAGGGTAACCACAAGACAGAAGGAAGTCCCGTAGTTGACACTGTATAAGGAGTAGTGATTGCCATGCAACAGATGCACATAGAGCTATAAGTGTATGAAAGCTCTCCAATGGAACTAGTGGGGGTGCATCCAACTTGCTTCCTCATGAAGACTTAGAGCTCACTTGAGGAGGCTCATACTTGGAATATACAAGCCAAGTTCTATAACGTTAATTCCCCACATAGTTATACAAACGAAACATGAAAACTCTCTATAATGAAGTGTAAGTGCTAACTAGCACAAGTGTGGAATAAAGGATTGTAGTGCTGCCCCCTCTCTCTTTTATATTTCTCTTTTTTTTTACAATTGTGGCCTCCGTGGCTCTTTTAAATTTTTCTCTCATTGGTCTCTTTTGGACTCTTTTATGTGGCCACTTTGGACTCTTTTCAATATGCTCACAGGTAGGGGCAACACTCTATTTTTACAAGATGATCATCACACTTTTGGTACTCATAACTCATAAGACTAATACATGATTTATAAAATAAAGTATGCATGATTGAGCGTAGTGTGGAAAAAAAATAGAACATGTTGCAGGCCACGCAGCACACTAACTCAATGATCAAGCAAACTATATGGTAATGAAGAATGACATCAAGTCATGTAATGTAATGTAATGATGGATGTTGCATGGCAATGTATCTCGGAACGGCTATGGAAATGCCGTGATAGGTAGGTATGGTGGCTGTTTTCAAGGAGATAGTTGGCTTATGTGTAGGAGAACAGGATGAAGTTCTCCCACGGAGTTGGATGTACTCGCGACATATGCACCAATCTCAATGTGAGAGAGGGCATTGCGCAGCACCAAAGAGGCTAGCAAAATATGGAAGTGGAAGTGCCAAAAACCAAAACTCAACAATGCATTTCGTATATTGCAAACAACTAACAGTTTCAATGTTCCACAAATGGTTAGAGACACCCCGAGAGGGATCGTGGCGGTGACACAAGTGCCCCGTTGGCTTCCCCGACCGTTGCAGTAACTACCCACTAGGAACATGTTTTCAACTTAGCAGAATTCATGACACGTTAGCATTGTTGACTTAGGTTGTTTAGTTCAGAGAAGTACGGCTCCACGCTTTACTAACACATCTCCACTAATCAGTTCTAACACCATTAACCAACAAATTTTAACCATTAGTTATTTTAATGCCTCAAAACAATTGAGGAGTATCAAATTATCCACATAGTGATCTACAAGACTATGCAGGTTTTTCTATTTCATACCACTACCACATGCATAGCATTTTACCGTTCTAACAAATTAACCAAGCAACCATAGCAACTCTCTAACAAATATAAGTGAAGAACAAGAGGGTTTAACATCAACAACTAGCAGCTCTAAACAAGATAAAAGCTAAAAGTGAGAGCTTACTAGCAAACAAATAGTAGCTAAGAATACTCAACAAGATATAAGAGAAGTAAAGGAGTATTCAAACGAAAAAACGGAGCGTGTCTCTCTCCCACACAAGATGGATAGGATCCAACACGAATATGACCAGCAAACAAACAAAACAAAACTCAAAGCAAAATAAAATGACGCTCCAAGCATAGCACATAATATGTAAAGTGATAAAAGCTTAGTTCAACGAAGACGACCTTATGATAGTCGATGAAGAGGAGGGGATGCCTTGGGCATCCCCAAGCTTAGATGCTTGATGGTTCTTGATATTCAGAGGGGTGCCATGGGGGCATCCCCAAGCTTGAGCTTTGATCCATCTTCAATTTCTTCATTATCCTCTCCTTTGGAACTTAAAAACTCCCTTCACACAAAACTTCTCATAAACTGATTAGAGGGTTAGTGCTCATAAATTAAAAATACACATGTGTTCAACTCAAGGCAAATTGCAAACAACTTTATTCGGTATTAGCTACTGTTTACTAAGCCTCAATGTGGCACTCCTCCTCAAGAGTATCACATTTGACGATAGTAAAGAGACGAATACAAAATAAAAGCAGAATTTGTCAAAAACTGAACAGTCTGTAAAGATTGAATTTTTCGAGGCACTTATGTTGCTCAAATCAGAAAACTCAAAACTAAAGAAAGATAGATAAAAGTATCAGGCTTGCTGTCTAAAATTATCAGAAAAAGATAAAATTCAGGGATTTTCTAGATTTTTGAACAGTGTAGGACAGAAATCTGTTTCTGGACAGCAAAACAACACCTCGCACTTTCAATGCATTAGAGGCTAAACTTGGCACAAAAAACCAAAAAAAAAAAGATACAATGAAGTTGCTACATAGGCAACAACTTCATGACCCAAGAAAAATAAAAAACAAACTGAAAGTAAAAGATGGGTTGTCTCCCAACAAGCGCTTTTCTTTTAAGCCTTTTAGCTAGGCATGATAATTTTAATGATGCTCTCATAAGAATAAGAGTTGGAACGCAAAAGAGAGCATCATGAAGCAAATATCAAACACATTTAATTCTAACTCTCTTCCTATGCATAGGCATCTTATAAGAAAATAAATCATTGGAGCATAAAGCATTAAGCATAGGAAGGCAAAGCAAGTACAACATTAAAACCTTCAACATAAAGAGGGGAAACTTCATAAGATGAAAATTTATATAACCACACTTCCCTCTCTCATAATAACTTTCAGTAGAATCATAAGAAAACTCAATAACATAACCATCACATAAAGCATTTTTCTCATGATTCACATGCATAAAAGTATTATTATTACTCTCCACATAAGTAAAATCTTTATTATTAGTAGCATTGAGAGTAGGACTATCATATAGAACTTGGACATGATAGACTAATTGTGTATTAGAAAGATGATGTTCAGTAGGAGAGTAATAATTATGACGAGTCTCGTAGGGATGATTAAAATCATTCTTTATGGCATAGTTGTCATCACAATAATCATCAAAAATTGGAGGCATAATATCATCATAAGCAAGGGGATAGTCATCTTTCCAAGCATATATTTTTGTAAACAAATCATCATGACTTTCAATACCAAAAGGATTTTCAAACCCATCATCCCCAAGCTTGGGTTTTTCCACATTATGATTAGAAGAAACATGAATATTCCCAACAGTATAACAATTATCAATATCATCATTTTCAAAATTGGTGCCAAAAAGATTTTCAAGATCATAAGTAGTATTATTTTCCCAATCATGATCATCATAATAAGTAACAGGCATAACATAATCTTGTTCAATAGTGCCTATAGACTTAACATCAAGATAATAATGAATGCAATTAAGTGGATCATCTTCAATAATTTTTGATTCATGCTCATTAGGAACAACCATGATGGGAGAAATATGCTTAGGGGATGATACCGTTTCCTCTTTATTTTTACTCCTCCCTCTTCTTCTTCTTCTTCACCACCTTAGGAGGGAGTGGTTGGAAAGGAAGCTTCTCCACATAATCTGATTCATTATTAGAAAAGACAGGAGAAACTTGGGAGAATCTCTCCCTTTCATTATTGGCAACATAAGAAACATATGTCCTTTTATACTTTGGTGAAGTGATATTCTTTCTAATTTTTGCAATGTAAGCATTGTCACGGCAATTCACAACACAATAATGATAAGCTCCCTTGAGAATGCTATTTTTCCCAAAAGTACTACTATCTAACCNGAAACATGAATATTCCCAACAGTGTAACAATTATCAATATCATCATTTTCAAAATTGGTGCCAAAAAGATTTTCAAGATCATAAGTAGTATTATTTTCCCAATCATGATCATCACAATAAGTAACAGGCATAACATAATCTTCTTCAATAGTGCCTATAGACTTAACATCAAGATAATAATGAATACAATTAAGTGGATCATCTTCAATAATTTCGATTCATGCTCATTAGGAACAACCATGATGGGAGAAATATGCTTAGGGGATGATACCGTTTCCTCTTTATTTTTACTCCTCCCTCTCTTCTTATTCTTCTCCACCTTAGGAGGGAGTGGTTGGAAAGGAAGCTTCTCCACATAATCTGATTCATTATTAGAAAAGACAGGAGAAACTTGGGAGAATCTGTCCCTTTCATTATTGGCAACATAAGAAACATATGTCCTTTTATACTTTGGTGAAGTGATATTCTTTCTAATTTTTGCAATGTAAGCATTGTCACGGCAATTCACAACACAATAATGATAAGCTCCCTTGAGAATGCTATTTTTCCCAAAAGTACTACTATCTAACCAAGAAGTTTTTTCTGATAACTCTTCACACCCCAAAAACAAATTAAGTTCATCATAAAGACTAGAGGTGATCATGTTATCACAAAACTGGCTAATAATTCTATCATTAAGGAATGAGCATTGGAAATTAAAATGACCTTCTTCATTGCAAAGTTCACACATAAAAGGATAGAGGTCATTTAATTCTCTAGCAAATTTATATAAATCCTTAAGCCATTTGCTTGTTCTTTCATGCTTATGTTGCTTAGAATATTTATCTTCTTCAACCCGAGTGCTTTCACAAGGTCTATGCACTCCAAAAAAATTAACATGCTTATATGGAACATTATTTGTAGAGATTGGATCATGTCTATTGCAATCATCATTAACAATTTCATTTTGTTTGCAAATGTCTTTGAAAGGTTCATGATGCTTAGACCATTTCTCTTTAGGAATATTAATATGAGAAGCAAAAGATTTATAGATATCAACAACTATAAGAGAGTCAAGTCCAAACTTAGCACTAAGCTTATTAAAACTATCAGTTTCAACAAAAGACTTAATGCAATTATACTCATAATTTATACCTGACTCTTTACCTTTGTCGATCTCCCAATCTTCAATGTTTTGTTGAATCTTTTCAATAAGATCCCATTTAGCATCAATCTTCTTACTTGTAAAAGAACCCATAGAAGAAGCATCAGTATTTCCTTGTCATGACGAGATAGCCTTGCATAAAAATTGTTAACAATAATATCCTTGGAAAGATCATGGTTAGGACATTTAAGCATTAATGATTTCAATCTCCCCCAAGCTTGAGCAATGCTCTCTCCATCATGTGGCCAAAAATTGTAGATATAATTTCTATCTCGATGAATTTCATGAAGAGGATAAAATTTAGAATAAAAGAGAGACATAAGCTCCTTCCAATCCAACAAGTGAGAATTGTCTAGCAGCCTATACCACTCCAATGCTTTCTCCTTAAGTGATAAGGAAAATAATTTCCTCATGATTACCTCTCTTGATACACCTGCAATCTCAAACAACTCACATAACTCTTTAATATAAAGCAGATGATAACTAGGATGTATAGCTCCATCTCCTGCGTAGCAATTTCTCATAACACGATCAATTATCCTCATCGGTATCTTGAAAGGAATACATTCAGTATGTGGAGTAACCTTATCCACCATGGGAGTGGTGGAGAGGTCACTCTCAAAAAGCAAATTCAAAGAACAACGTTCCATAAGCCAAACTAGTGAAATAAAAACAAGAAACAAAAAGATATAACTGCAGAATCTAAAGAAGATACCTTCAAGCGCTCACCTCCCCGGCAACGGCGCCCGAAATTAGCTTGATGTCTACTACATGCTTCTGTTCTTGTAGACTTGTTGGGCCTCCAAGCGCAGAGGTTTGTAGGACAGCGGCAAATTTCCTTAAGTGAGTAACCCAAGGTTTATCGAATCCATGGGAGGTAGAGGTCAAAGATATCCCTCTCAAGCAACCCTACAATTAAGATACAAGAAGTCTCTTGTGTTCCCAACACACCTAATAGAATTGTCAGTTGTATAGGTGCACTAGTTCGGCGAAGAGATGGTAAAATGCAAGTGATATGGATGGTAAAAGGTGATTTTGTAATTCTGTAATAAAAATGGCAGCAAGCAAACAAGTGACAAAAGTGACTAAAAACGGTTTGTCAATGCTTGGAAACAAGGCCTAGGCTTCATACTTTCACTAGTGACTACTCTCAACATCATTAACATAATTAAACACATAATAGTTTCACAAAAACACATGCATTGTAGACGTTACTCGGAGATCATTCTTTCGTGGATCAAATAGGATGAGAATTGCGTAGGGCTATGAAAAGCACACCTTAAAGTTCGTATTCCACATCTATGGATACTTCATGCTGTCACTATCCGCATCCAAAGATAGTACTAACAAACACCACAACATATTTCTTGAATAGTCTCTTTCTTTAATAACACAAGCATCAAGAAACCTCATGATCTATTCAATCCAACAATTATAAAGAACAAACTCATGATGAAGATCCTTCCAATCTATTATCCATAGAGTCACACACGACACCCACATTGTCACCGAGATACCGTGATCACAACGGTGAATCCGGAAATTGTACTAAATAACATCACTTGAGCAAAATCATATCCATTACACATAGGGAAACATCATGTATTCAACTATACTAACAAAGCTCATGATCACAACAAAGATCACATCATGAGAGAGAGAGATAACCACATAGCTACTTGTATAAGCCTCAGCTCCGGTGAGGGACTACTCTCTCCTCATCGTGGGAAGCAGCGGTGTTGCTGGAGATGGCCCCGGTGGTCGATCCCCGTCCCGGCAGTGTGCCGGAACAGGACCTTCTGAACCCCCGAAACTTGTCGGCGATGGCGGCGGAGCTCTGTTGCGTATTTGCGAAAATCCTTCGGGGGGTAGGGTTTTTGCGTCGGATGTGATTTTATTGGCGTCGGAGGCGGCCGAGGGGTGCCCCACAGGGCAGGGGCGGGTCCCACCCGCGAGTGGGCCCTAGGCCATGGCAGGGGGCCGCCCCTGGCCTGTGTGGGTCCCCTGGAGTCGCCCTTCTGGATCCCTTCCTCATTTCTTCAATAAAAAATCTCCGTAAATTTTCGTCCAATTCCGAGAAAATTTCCAGAAGTAACTTTCTGCAACAAAAACAGCACAAAAACATGGAACTGGCACTGGGCATCTTGTCAATAGGTTAGCCTGATAAAATGCATAAAAATGATATAATTGATAGTAAAAATATGTGACAATATCACAAAATTAGCATGGATCACTCAAAAATTATAGATACGTTTGAGACGTATCACAAACCCTCAGCCCTAAGGGAGGACTACTCAAACATCACCATGAGGAGCAGCAACATTGTTTTTTTTTTGAAATGGGTATGAAACCCCGGCCTCTACATCAAGCGATGCACACAACCATTTACATGGAAATTCTGTGCTCTGTTAAAGATAAGATTATTTCTGCAATTCCAAATTGCCCAACAAATGGCTGAAACGCATATAGGAATACGAGCCTTTGTTTGTTTGTCAACTCCATTTAACCAGTTACCAAACATATTAGTAATATTAGTCGGTGGAGTGATATTATAAGTATTGTAAACAACTGTCCAAATAATTTTGGCGAAAGGGAAATCAATAAATAGATGTTCTACTGTCTCCTTCGAGCCACAGAAAGAACATTTTGTGCACACTTGCCAACGCCGTTTAGCGCGATTATCTTTAGTAAGCAACAATTTTTTATCAAGAAACACATAAAAACTTTTATCTTAATTGGAATCTTAAGTTTCCATAAATATGTCTGAAGGAATCTAATATGACCATTCATCAAATCCTCATACATCGATTTAACTGAAAAGATCCCCGAAGCGGTTAAATTCCACACAAAGCGGTCTGGTGACTCAGATAGATCAACATCCATGAGTCGAAGACATAAGTGTGACCATGCAACCCAATTATCTCCTGTCAAAGATCTACGGAAACTCATATTGAGTGGGGCGCAACAGACAATACGTCATGAACCGAGATGTTCTTCCTATTGGTGATGTTATAAAGGGATGGATAAGCTTGCAGCGACTGATCACCTAGCCATGTATCCTCCCAAAACCGAATTGTCTTACCATCCCCAAGTTGGAATTTCGCCTGTTAAAGAAATCATCTTTGACTTCCATAAGTCCTTTCCAAAAAGGTGAGTCTGTCAGTTTTGCTTGAACTTCTTCTAAAGTTTTATTAGAGAGATACTTGTTATGCAGCAATTCCTGCCAAATACCCTCCTCATTGATCATCTTACTAAGCCATTTACTTAGTAAGCAGCGATTTTTTAATCCTAAGACATCAATACCTAAGCCCCCTTGATCTTTCGGTCGACAAATTATGTTCCATTTGGTAAGCCTATACTTATGTTTATGCTTGTCACTTCGCCAGAAAAATCGAGAGCGGTAGAAATCTAGTCTTTTCCTTACCCCAATAGGTACTTGAAGAAAAGATAACATGAACATTGGGAGGCCTGTCAGAACCGAGTTGACTAGGATTAATCGATCCCCATACGAGAGCAATTTCCCTTTCCAACAACTTAATTTTCCTTCGAAACGAGTCTCAACTGGGTACCATTCAGAATTAAGCAACTTCTTATAATGAATCAGTATCCCTAGATATTTAAAAGGTAGGGCTCCCACCTCGAAACCAAAAATTTCTTTGTATTGTTCCTCATCATCCTTAGCCTTTCCATAGCAGAAAATCTCGCTCTTATGAAAATTAATTTTTAAACCCGACAGTTGCTCAAAGAGGCATAAAATTAATTTCATGTTCAAAGCTTTTGACAAGTTATGGTCCATAAAGAGGATAGTATCATCAGCATATTGGAGAATAGAAATCCCCCCGTCAACTAGATGAGGGATGAGACCACTAATCTGCCCATCCTCCTCAGCTCGTCCAATAATAATTGCTAACATATCGACTATTATATTGAACAGTAAGGGGGAAAGAGGATCTCCTTGACGAAGCCCTTTTTTTGTTTGACAATAATGACCAATGTCATCATTAACACGAATACCAACACTACCCCCCTGAATATACTTCATAATTTGGTCGCACCAGGCTTTGTCGAAGCCTTTCATTCTGAGAACTTGTTGTAAAAAGGACCGTTTATACTTATCATACGCCTTCTCAAAATCAATTTTAAATAAGACCCATCCATTTTCTTCCGATGAAGTTCATGAATAGTTTCATGGAGTACCACTACTCCTTTTAAGATGTGTCTACCTGGCATAAAGGCCGTCTGAGAAGGTCTAATCACATTGTGAGCTAAGACGTCACACAATTAGTGGCAACCTTAGTAAAAAATCTGAAGCTCACATTGAGTAGGCAAATAGGTCTATATTGTTGGATTTGTACCCCATTTTCTTTTTTGGGAACTAAAGTGATGACTCCAAAGTTTAAGCGATACAGAGGTAAAGTCCCCTGTTGAAACTGACGGAACAAATCCATCAGATCATCTTTTATAACTCCCCAAAATTTTTGATAGAATTCAGCCGGGAACCCGTCTGGTCCCGGTGCTTTATTAACTTCCATTTGAGAGATCGCCTAAAAAATCTCTTGCTTATTGAAATCCTTAGTTAATAAGTCATTTTCTTTCGAACTGAGTTGCGGTATGTCTTGATTTAAATTTTCCATTAGAGAGAAAGTATTTGGTTGCGACAGCCAAACAATTTCTTATAATATTCAGTAATATAAACCTTTAAGTTTTCCTCACCAACTATGGTTCCTTCATCTTTTTCTAGTTGAAAGATTTTCTTTTTCCTATGTTTACCATTTGCAATAAGGTGAAAACACTTCGTATTATTTCCGCCTTCTTGTACATGTTTAACTTTCGCACACTGAGCCCATTTAGTTTCCTCATCTCTTCTTAGTTAACAAATGCTATCATTCGCCTTCCTCAAAGTTTCACATTCATAAGTGCTATGAGGAACTGATTCAGCCTTAATATCAAGTTCATCTATCAATCTAGATAGCCTCTCCTTTTATTTTTTATATTTTCCACTTAGATTTTTTGCCCAGCCTTTTAGAAAACGACGCAAGTGTCTAATTTTATTAAGCCATTTATCAATTGGAGTATTACCCTCGCACACCGATCTCCATTCTGTAGCCACCATCTCAAAGAAACCATCCTGACTAAACCAAGATAGTTCAAAAGAAAAGTATGGTTTATTTCCGAGGTGTGCATGATTTCCAGAGTCTAGTAACAGAGGCGTGTGATCAGACCCCGCACGAGTCATTGCACGAACCGTCACTAGTGGAAATTTTTGCTCCCATTCTACACTTTCAAGAACACGGTCTAGCTTTTCAAACGTTGGCGTATCTTGACGATTTTACCACGTAAATTGTCTTCCTGAAAGATCAATTTCTCTCAGATCAAGACTCTCAATGATAGCGTTAAAAAGAAAAGGCCATCATGGGTTAAAACTGTCATTGTTCTTATCTTCTCGTTTTCTAAGAATACTAAAATCTCCTCCCACCAAAGTAGGGTAAGGCACCCGAACCACACATCCGATCTAACTCAGACAAATATTCGGACTTGTGCTCATCTTGGGCTGCCCCACAAACAGGATTAGATTCCACTCAAAACCATCCATTTTTAATCTAAGATGGAATTTAAGAGAAAAATTCCCTACAATAACGTTTTTAACTTGGAGAGTAGCACAATTAAAACCCACTTACATCCCTCCTAACCTCCCATGTGGCGGCAAACCGTTGAATTATTATATTATTCTAATGCTCCGACGAACCGTTGAATTATTATATTATTTTTTCTTTCGCCCTCTAGTTTGTTTTTCCTCACAAAACGGTGGATCTAAATGATCTACCACATCAGCAAACTCCTCATCAATCAAATCCTCCAAAAGACTTGAGGCCTTAGTCAAAACAAGATTGTGAGGACCGACATCCCCTTGCACCATTGAATCAACATTGTTTTTCCAAAATATGCACCGCCCTTTGTAATTCCAAGTTTTTAATCTCCCTAGCTGAATTTGATTTTTCTAAAATGTTACTTCCCAAAGAAATCCCAAGTGTAGAAGATCTAGAAAGAAATTCGCTATCCGAAAATGTTAAAATAGAGAGAGGATGCTTGTTACGCATACCTTGAGGCGTATCATGGAGGCAGGCTCGCTCCATAGCCTTGGCCATAATAGCAGTGTCCACCGACTCCTAGGCCCATCACTAGTAGGAAAAGGCTCATTGCTGGCGAACCAATTTCGGCTACCATTGGCGAAGTGGTGGTTCGCCAGTGGTACTATCGCCAGTGGTAATAGCTTCCCACTGGCGAACCAGACATTTGTTCGCCAGCGGTAGCCCACGTACCACTGGCGAACATCTTCTTTGTTCGCCAGCGGTGTATTTTCTGAATTTCTCTATATTTCCTTTCCTTCTGTATATTCATATTACAGCAGTATATATAGAGCTACAACAGTAGCAGAAATATTTGACAAAACCAGTACAAATACAGAATTTCCAAAACAGTTTAAGTAGACAAAGTTGATCACAATCATAGTTCATCATATTATTACAATCTGAAATAGCAACAAGTGTCCAAATATTAGAATTCGAAATAATGAGACTGTCGTTATCTCTTCAACCATCAAACACAATGATGCCGTCATCATCTCTCGGGTCTTGACCGTCATCTTGAGAGAACTCAGAGTCACTGTCAGCGGTCCTGTAAAATACGTTAACGTCGGTATCGCCGTGGTCAAGATAGAATAAGCACCTCCTACCGGCCTCCATCCCATAAGCCCGTACAAGGGCTCTCCAACGAGGGCAACCGAAATAGGTTCGGCCTGCCTCGTTGGTGACACGAACTATGAAGTCTTTGGCCTTGGTCATCTGGACGAGAGTGACCTCAAATGTCCCTTCCTGACGAATGTCTTTCCTGACATGCTTCATGAAGTCCCTCCTTGCACTGCATGGGATGGTCTGGCCAAAAGATAAAAAACAAATCATGAAGCATGTGTACATTATTTAACTCAACGAGATAATCATGTAGTGAGAGTACTTAGCAGTTAGCAACAAAGATTAAGTAGTCCCATATAGTAACAAGCACACAATTGAAATTCAAATAATATACCGTCAAAGCTTCAAAGTCCGCTGGGAGCACTATAACAAACTTCTTGTTTTTGCATCTAGCATAGCCACAACTAGCACACTGGGTATTCATTTCCTGCAAATATCGATCATCACATAAACAATTCATAACACATTATAAACTATTTGTGACATGAAGAGACTGTACGGCCACAATAATCATCGGCATTCTCGGAGAAAGACTAAAGCAAACAGAAATGATTTGGATGTGTGCCTCATACTTAGATTGGACACACAAAAGTTCCAGGGATGTGCGAGTGAGCCAAGTAGGATGCACGATGTGTATTCGTGCATATCACTGATGCATCCAAAATGCATCCACTTTTCCAAGCACTTTGCCTCATAATTTGCTCCGGGATCCTTCCATATTTGAATAAAACTGCTGATTCTGACACTGTTTTTAGCAAAGTCTCTCCACTGGCTATTTTTGCAGGAAATAAAATGGGGAAAAATACCACGTCAGTTTTTCTGGAAAAGAAGCACGATGGACAAAAGGATGGACACGAGGGGATGCCGGAGGGCCAAATGAGGTGGCCCCACGCGGCCCCTGTACCTGGCCGCGTGGGCCCACCGCAAATGGGCCTCGGGCACCGTCTCGCCTCCGGTCTTCGACGTACCCCTTTATATACGAGAAAAAACGCTGCCCTAGAGGGGTGAGCTTTCGCGAAACACACCGCCGCCGCCACCACGTTCTTCGTTTTGGGGACAGATTGATCCAGGATTTCTCCTCTGGTGGAGGGATCCGGAGGCCGTCTTCACCACCATCTTCACCGCCTTCATCTCCATCGACCATGAGCTCTTTCTCCATCACCATGTGTGAGTAGTTTGCTGTAGGCATGTGAGGTGGATGGGGATTGGATGAGATTGACCATGTAATGCTACCCGTTGTTCGATAATCCTAGGGTTTATCTTGAGGATACTTTTATATTGTGTTGGTGTACTTATGCCATGTTTAATGCTTGCTACTAGGGCCCGAGTGGCATGATTTCAGTACTGAACTTATTTGCTTCATCATATAATTGAGTTTGGTATTTACCTGCAAAGTGTATCACCTGCTATTGTGTTGAACCTGCGAACCCTAAAAGTGACATATAGGGAAAACAAGGGGGAGATGTTTTAGTTTGAGGATCCTATGTGTTTATGGAGTGTTAATGCATTGTCCCGGTCTACACGAAAGGGTAGACCTTAATTACCTGTAGTTCCAAGTTGGCCCCGGTGCAATGGGCAGGTAGGGCAATAGATGTTGTGCAAATTCTCTTGGTTAGTACGCACAACTATTTAAGGAACACATACCTACATACATCGGAGTTAGAGAAAAACCCCATTGCTAGCTTTATTTTATTATATGATCAATCTCATTCATGCAACGCCCCGCTGTCACCTCATGCCTACGTTTTAAATCTCTGAGTTACACTTTCACTTTTCCGGTGAAAACTGGGAAATCCTTGTTACTATTGCTGTTTTATTTCTGCTCGCTTGAATCCTTTACTGCCATCACTACTACTGCTGCAAGTTATTGATATACAGGTGTGGTTGAGAGTGATGCCTCAATTGCTAAGGTCTTATTAATATTCTTGTGTTCCCATCGTGTCGAACTATAAATTTGGGTAATACTTCCCAACGAAGACTTCAGCGATCCCCTATACTTGTGGGCATCAAGACGTTTTCTGGCGCCGTTGCCGGGGAACCTAGCTTTATTGGTAAGACAACTTGATATCATTTATTTGCTGCATTTACTTGTTCCTAACCATGGGAAAGGAGAAAAGCACTCCTAAGGACGTGAGGCCTTCCACTACTCGAGGAGGTACTTGCTAAGCAGGAAAAACTTTTCACCTGATGTTGCTTCTGCTGTTGTTCCTAAAAAAAGGGGAAAGATTGTTTCTAGTTCACCATTGTCTAAAATGTCTACTAGTAATGAAAGTGATTTAACATGTGGTAGCATAGACAAAGAAGTGACACTTGAAACACCTGAAATTCCTGAAATATCTGAGATAACTGAAACTCCTGAGAATCCTGAATCTTCTATTAGTAAAAATGTGGAATCTGAACTAGAAGATAGGGAATATTGTGATGATATGGAAACTTCTTCTGAGAAAGAGGATGCTATTATTAAGGCTTTCATGAGTTCAGATTATGATGAAATGGATAAACTTGCTAGCTATATAAATTCTCCTCTTGACGACTATTTTCCTGTTACTGATAAAATGAATGGTCCAGCTATTAAAATTAATGATAAAGACTATGAGTTTAACGTTGATCCTGAAGTGATTGGAAGGGCTGAGAAGTCTAAGTTTTATGGGAGAGAGAGGATGAGTTTCCTTTCGATCACATTGCTGATTTGCATGATTTATCTGTGTTATTGGGAAAGATGAAATTAACCAACGCTACTATTTCTTAAAATTGTTTCCTTTTTCTTTGGGAGGAAGTGCTAAAACTTGGTATAATTGTTTAGAACCTGGATGTATTACTAGCAAGGAAGAATGTTTGCAGATGTTTTTTAATAAGTACTTCCCTGCTAATAAAATTCATGCTCTAACCCTTGAGATTAGTAATTTTTCACAGAAAGAGAAGGAGGATTTACCCCAAGCTTGGGGGAGGTATAATAAGATGGTTAGGAAATGTCCTACCCATGGCTTCAAGAATAATGAAATACTTGATATATTTTACAATGGACTAACTGAAAACACCAGAGCCTATCTTGATAGTATTGCAGGTAACGTTTTTAGGGAAAGGACCGTTGATGAAGCAATTGAGTTATTGCAAACTATCTCAAAGAATTATGATGATTGGAATACTGATGAGATATTTCCGGAGAAGAAAGGAGGTATACTCAAACTGGACAAAGAGGCAATGAAAGAAGCCTCAAAGGACATTAAAGAGAAGGGAATTAAAACCTCTCATCTCAAGGAATTATTGGAAATGGGTGTCAAACTTCCTAATGATCAACCATGTTTCCCTATCCCAGTCAATGTTATTAGCACCACAAAAGGTAATGAAAAGGTAACATCCTTTACTGAAGTATCATATGAGAATGATTTTGCTTATCGTCATGATCCCGAAGAGCATAATATAAGAATGATGATCATGGAAAACTCTCACAAAATTAAATTTCTTCGTGAAAGTTTGCATGCTAATGTGGGAAAGGTAAAAAGAATTGTTAAACATTGTGAGATGATGAATAATCAAGTAGAACAAATGATTTCTCTTCAAAATCAATTGTATGAAAAGCTTAATATGAAGAAACAGGTTTGTGGAGTTAATACTAGGGGAGGTGCAAGTACTTAGGACCCCGACTATCCTGAAGGCCATCCTAAGAGGAAAGAGCAAGAAGCTCAAAAGAAGAAACTTTCTGCAGGCAAATCTCACAATGAAAACCAAGATAAAGATGATTCTGAAGAACAAGATAATGATATCTCTATTTCTGATGCTGAGACTGAAGATAATAATAATGAAGAGGAGGAATCATCCTCACCTGAAAAAGAACTACAAGAAGATGAAAATGTTGAAGAACCTGAAGCAGCTGAGAAGGAAGACCCTCAACCATCTACTGAGAAGAACAAAAAGAAAAACCATCCAAATCCACAAAAAGGTAAAGAAAGGGATCCATGGGTACAAAGACCCATACCATATCCTCAAGAGGTAATGAAAACTTTGGACGACACTAGATTTGAGAAGTTCTTTGAGTTGATTAACTCTTTATATTTGCAAATTCCTCTTGTTGATGCTATTAAAATTCCTCCTTATTCAGAATACATGAAATATATTGTCACTAATAAAAGAAAGATTTCTACTGATGCTATTACAGCTATGCTTGCTGATTACTCCTTTAAAGGGAAAGTGCTGAAAAACGTGGAGATCCCGGTATTCCAACTATTCCTTGTCATATTAAAGAAACTTTTGTGAGATATGCACTATGTGATTTGGGGGCTGGTGTTAGTGTCATGCCTTTCTCTTTGAATAAGAAACTTGATTTAAACAAATTGGTTCCAACTGAAGTTTCATTGCAAATGGCTGATAAATCAACTGCTATACCTATTGGAATATGTGAGGATGTACCTATTTCTGTTGCTAATGTGTTAATCCCTACAGACTTTGTTGTATTAGACATGCCTGAGGATGATAACTTGTCTATTATCCTTGGTAGACCTTTCTTAAACACTGCAGGGGCTGTGATAGATTGCACTGAAAGCAAAGTGACATTCAACGTTAAAGGAAAAGAGCACACTATCTATTTCCCCAAGAAGAAAGTTGTTACAATGGTAAACCAAATGGTGAATTGCATTAAAAGAAATACTCTTATAGTTGGAAGCTTTGAAATTCCCTTACCACCTCCTGAACCAAAATATGCTACCATAATGATGGGAACTATTCCAATCAAATATGAGGTAACTTGAATCTCTTATTTACATATAAAAATAAAGATCATGTGTTATATCCTTTACATATTATTAATGAGACCTGATCAACCTCATTATTAATATGGAAATGATGCAAACTTGATTCCTATAAAGATTGCTTGCATTTTTTATTTTATATACTCAAGAATTCTTAGAATATTTGCTTGGGCATATTTATTTCAAAGTGCAGAAATTTTAGAAATCTAGTTTGAAAAAGTCTCTGTAGAAAAGTTTCTCGAAAAATTCTAGAAAAATTCAGAGGTAAGTTATTTTCAAGGGAGAGCTCACAGCCAAAAGAGGGAAACCAGAGGGCCACCAGGGGCCAAAAGAGGGTGCCCCACACGGCCACTGTACCTGGCCGCGTGGGACCCCCCACTTTGGTCCACAGGTGGAGTTAGGTGAGGAGCCGGGGCTCATCTCCTTCCTCTCGACAGAAAACCAGCTCCAGGTATTTTCTCCAAATTTTTGCGTGCTCTCTTGCTGCTCTCCCTGGATCTCCAAGTTTAGAGCAGCTTTCTCGAATCTGTTTGGTGGGATTACTCCTTGGTATGTGACTTCTCCACTCATCCAATTAGTTTTTGTTCTTGTGCTTTGTATCTAAAGTATTTTGCTGCACTAGGTGTCACTAAATATGTTTGAGAAATCCATGGATTTAAGTTTTCTAGTTGATATTGATGCATGATATTGATGTGGATGGCTTAATGTTGTATTAGAGTTTCACATCTTGATTTTTGTTGAAATTTATTTATGGGCAGCAAGGTACCATGTTTAGCAAGGGAAAAGGATTGCTTGGGATGAGCTCAAGGCCCAAGAGAAGAGCATGCAGAGTCTCCCTCAACTACGATGACAATCACCTTTGGGAGGACTCCGCGTCATTTGTGGGGGAGAAGTTGAGGATTCACACGACGAGATGGCAAGACCCCCGTGTTCTTCAACAATGGGGAATGGAAGAGGATTTCAACTCCTTCACCACAGCGACCGGGTTGCTGACATTTTCTCAAAAACCACAGGACACATACGAGGAACTCTCACGAGAGTTCCTCTCTACCTTCAGATTCGAAGGGCCCGAGACTCACAGGCACAGGAATAAAAATAAGGCACATTCTCTCACTTTTGTTTACAAGTTTAGTAGGAAGGGAGAGCGTCTTGTTATGTCTCTAGATGAGTTTTGCAATGCTATAGGTGTAGCAAACACGGGGAGTTGGGAAGAAACCGGTGCTGATTCAAATCCTGAACTTGTTAATTTCTGGCAATCTGTTTCTGTTAATTCCCTTGATAGACTAAATAGGGGCAAATTCACTCACATACAACACCCTAGCTTGAGGTACTTTGCGTTGTTCCTTGCAAGAGGCTTTCTTGCAAGAGACAACACTTCTGCCTGCACTGGACCTATTATTTATTTGCTTAAATGTGCAAAAGAGAACAAACCATGTGAGTATAACTTGGGGGTAATTCTTGCTAGATCATTGCATAATGTTGTAAGGAGAAATGCCACTGATGAAACCCCAATTTACGCTGGTACTATTGCTACTTTAGTCTATAAATACATTAAAGATGAAAGAGGCTATAATGATAATATGGGAACCCTTGTAGAGAAGTCCACATTACTTGATTTTGCTTTGATTTCCAACATGGGAATGAGTGTTCCGTATGGAGGGATTCATCTCTACACATATTTGAGTACTAATGGACAGAAAGTGTCCATTAGGCTCCCCTGTACTGACCTCTTTGACAGGAGCACTGGAAAGTGGATCGTGAGGGAAGAGCCACCGCAGGAGGAGGCACAAGCTCCAGCGATGCAGGTGTACTGTCGTCATGGTGAACAACATATGCCTAGGGGTAGGCTTAAGTTGGGGCCGATGGACGCTGGAGGATTCGGGGAGGGATTATGTACTGAAAAGCACACACGAGAAGACGAACACGCATGGTTTACCCAGGTTTGGGGCCCTCGTGAGGAGGTAAAACCCCTACTCCTGCTTGTCTGATCTATATATGTGGATTACAACTCAAGCTACAAGCCGCTGCTCGAGCTATGCATGAAATGCTATGAACTGAAGAACTAGTGCTGGGTTACTGAGTAAAGCTAGAAGAGAGCTCCTACGTGAGCTGAAAGTAAAAGGGTGCCGGCCGTCCGTGCCCGCCCGTGGAGCACTCCCCCTGGTGCTCCTTATAAAGGGAGCCCAGGGGACAAGGTGTACCCCACAAGACACTATGCAGAACAGTGCACATCACTGTACGTGAAATGACTACTGGGGTCTTGTCCATACTGTGCATGCGTCACGATGCGCGCTGTAGCCATGCAGGGCATGGGTCGCCTGCATGCGTCCTCGTCAGCTTGTCCTTTGCTCTTATCTACTGGGAGGCAGTAATTGATATTTGTATATGTCGGTGCAGCACGCTTGTCTCGGAGCAACCCAGGATGCTGGCTCGACTCGGTGATGCTGGAGACGATCCGTCTATGAGGTCCTGGACGCCGGCCTGCCGCTGACTCGGCAGGTGAATCCAGTATGTCGTGCCGACCTGCTGTGGACTCGGTGCGAGGGATCGATCCGCAGCTGACTCGGCGCGATCGATCCGCAGCTGACTCGGATCGATCGATCGGCAGCATCCCGTGCGAGGCTGCGCTGGAAGCTGGCCTGGAGATCTCGGCCCACCCGGATCGGAGAGAGCTCGGCCCAGCCGAGTTGGAGGGGAACACGGCCCAGCCGGATCGAAGAGGAACCTCGGCCCAGCCGAGTCAGAGCAACCTCGGCCCAGCCGGAGTGCAGATCCGGCCCACCCGGGTCTGTGCATCCCGGTAGAGGGGATTTAGGCCCAACCGGGTCTGGGAAACCTTGGCCCAGCCGGGTTGGAGAGAGAGCTCGGCCCAGCCAAGAGGGGAACTCGGCCCAGCCGGACTTGGATCCGGTTTTGGCCTGTGCCGGCCTGGAGATCCGGTTAAGTTGGCCCAGGTTAGCCTTTCTCCTCTTTTTCTTTATTTCTGCTCTTATTTATTGCTATTTCTTCCCTCCAGTTGCACTAACAAACCTCCAACTCTGGGTACCCGGGGTTGCATCCCCGACATTAGTCCCCGAGGCTATGTGGGACTCGTAGAGTCGTGCATAGTCTTACCAAAAGTTGGTATCGCAGAGTTGGTACTCAAAGTGTAGCCAGTATGGGCTGAATCAAATATACAGCCATCACAAGAAATATTAAAATCCTATGTCGGCAGCACGCGTTGTGTCATTTTACAGCCTACATGGGCGTCATCACAAGTCCGTCATCTAGCCATGCCCTATAGACCAAACACGTCATCCGGTTGACCGAGCTCACCCGAATCAACAACGAGATGGACAGTTTGCACTGGAAATGCGTCGCATGCATGGGCATGGCCATACATAGATGTTTCTGCCGATACTGGGCAATTTGGCACTCTGCCTGCACGAGCATGTTTCATATGTCAGATGTCAACAGCCTTTTGCTGGATTGACATTGTGCCTGCATGGGCATATTTTATATGTCGGATGTCAACAGCCTTTTGCTGGATTGACATAGTGCCTGCATGGGCATATTTCATATGTATCGGTTTCTGCCACCATGGGCTTTTACCGCATAGATTTGTTGGCAGCACGTGCTGGACCAACATACAGCCTGCTTGGGCATCATTATATACCGGTTTCTAGCCTTCTTGGGCATTACCGAAATTACATGTCGGCAGCACGAGCTGGACCGACATATAGCCGTCCTTGGCTGAATTTGACATCCTGCCTTCATGGGCACTTGTCAAATGACGAGTTAAGATATTTCTCAACGCGTACCACTCAGTGAGATTAGATATTTTTCGACTCTGCGCATCGAGATAATTGAAGAATCATGATAGTCGATAAGGCCGATAAAGATAACGATTTGTGAGATGCCTGATGATGTGAGATAAATGCCGTGATATTTTGGCAAGCCGAAATAAACGGCGATTCAAGATATTGCAAGATGCCCAGATATTCTGGTGAACCGACATAAACGGCGATTTCAGATATAAGGTGATGTTGAGATATAACCGCAAACCGAAATGAACGGCGATCTGGAGAATACCGATGATGCTATGATATTTTGGGTAATCCGAGACAACCGATAAAAACCGCAATCTTGATGATAAATATTCTCTCGGTAAAACCGATACCACCTTTCAATGTTAGTTCAAGCACATATATAATGAATATTTAACGGGAGCAGTAACTCTATTCCACAGACATATTTAAGTCTAGCAGCGAAATTATATATATTAAAATGCAGACTCGGTTTTCAAACGAGTCCCCGAGTTGCTTTTCTTATCTAGAAACTATAAAACAGACTGTACGGCCAGTCCCCGGGTTACGACACTTCGTTCCCGGGGAAAACAGCTAAGCAAAGCAGAAAAGAGGGGAGAGTCCCCGAGCACTGTTTGAGACTATTAAAAAGAGTGATGCAGACACATAAATGATACTTACGAGGCAATGTTGTTGGAGAAGTCGAGGAAGACGTTGATGCCGGTATGAATATCAATATGTCGGATTCCACAAGATTAACTCGGATTTTCCAACTCTGACTCGGATTTCCAAGCCTTAACTCGGATTTCCCAACTTTGACTCGGATTTCCAAGCCTTAACTCGGATTTTCCAACTCTGACTCGGATTTCCAAGACTTAACTCGGATTTCCAAGACTTAACTCGGATTTTCCAACTCTGACTCGGATTTCCCAACTTTGACTCGGATTTCCAAGTCTTAACTCGGATTTCCAAGACTTAACTCGGATTTTCCAACTTTGACTCGGATTTCCAAGACTTAACTCGGATTTCCAAGACTTAACTCGGATTTTCCAACTCTGACTCGGATTTCCCAACTTTGACTCGGATTTCCAAGTCTTAACTCGGATTTCCAAGACTTAACTCGGATTTTCCAACTCTGACTCGGATTTCCCAACTTTGACTCGGATTTCCAAGTCTTAACTCGGATTTCCAAGACTTAACTCGGATTTCCCAACTTTGACTCGGATTTCCAAGTCTTAACTCGGATTTCCAAGACTTAACTCGGATTTTCCAACTCTGACTCGGATTTCCAAGACTTAACTCGGATTTCCAAGACTTAACTCGGATTTTCCAACTCTGACTCGGATTTCCCAACTTTGACTCGGATTTCCAAGACTTAACTCGGATTTTCCAACTCTGACTCGGATTTCCCAACTTTGACTCGGATTTCCAAGACTTAACTCAGATTCGAACTGTAGTCAACTCGAAAATGAGTTAGCACACGGGGACGATGCCGAAATTGAGTCCCCGAGTTACTTTTCTCATCCGGGATCTGCCGATGATGTCCGTTGGTGGAGGCAGCGCTAGCCTCTGCTCACAGCGGCAAGCTAGAGCGCGGAGGACAATGGCGATGTCGAGTCCCCGCGTTGATGTAGAAGGTCCCGTCCGAATTGAGGATGCCTGGGAGGCCTACGGGCGCGGCGGCAGTGTTGACGTAAAGCCGCCGGGCAAGCCAGAGGCACGGCTAGCCGACCGTGTCGCACCTGGGATTCGTTGACGACGTTGGCGCCGGTGATGAAGGACTTGATGAAGCGGCCCGGCGAGCGGAAACCCCGCGACGCCACGCGAGGTGCTCGCCGGAGTTGATGAAGAAGGTCCCGTCCGAAATTAGCCCAGCAAGCGCCACTACCAGCCCCACGGTGGGCGCCAACTGTCGTCGTGGTGAACAACAGATGCCTAGGGGTAGGCTTAAGTTGGGGCCGATGGACGCTGGAGGATTCGGGGAGGGATTATGTACTGAAAAGCACACACGAGAAGACGAACACGCACGGTTTACCCAGGTTCGGGGCCCTCGTGAGGAGGTAAAACCCCTACTCCTGCTTGTCTGATCTATATATGTGGATTACAACTCAGGCTACAAGTTGCTCCTCGAGCTGTGCATGAAATGCTATGAACTGAAGAACTAGTGCTGGGTTACTGAGTAAAGCTAGAAGAGAGCTCCTACGTGAGCTGAAAGTAAAAGGGTGCCGGCCGTCCGTGCCCGCCCGTGGAGCACTCCCCCTGGTGCTCCTTATAAAGGGAGCCCAGGGGACAAGGTGTACCCCACAAGACACTATGCAGAACAGTGCACATCACTGTACGTGAAATGACTACTGGGGTCTTGTCCATACTGTGCATGCGTCACGATGCGCGCTGTAGCCATGCAGGGCATGGGTCGCCTGCATGCGTCCTCGTCAGCTTGTCCTTTGCTCTTATCTACTGGGAGGCAGTAATTGATATTTGTATATGTCGGTGCAGCACGCTTGTCTCGGAGCAACCCAGGATGCTGGCTCGACTCGGTGATGCTGGAGACGATCCGTCTATGAGGTCCTGGACGCCGGCCTGCCGCTGACTCGGCAGGTGAATCCAGTATGTCGTGCCGACCTGCTGTGGACTCGGTGCGAGGGATCGATCCGCAGCTGACTCGGCGCGATCGATCCGCAGCTGACTCGGATCGATCGATCGGCAGCATCCCGTGCGAGGCTGCGCTGGAAGCTGGCCTGGAGATCTCGGCCCACCCGGATCGGAGAGAGCTCGGCCCAGCCGAGTTGGAGGGGAACACGGCCCAGCCGGATCGGAGAGGAACCTCGGCCCAGCCGAGTCAGAGCAACCTCGGCCCAGCCGAGAGGGGAACTCGGCCCAGCCGGAGTGCAGATCCGGCCCACCCGGGTCTGTGCATCCCGGCAGAGGGGATTTAGGCCCAACCGGGTCTGGGAAACCTTGGCCCAGCCGGGTTGGAGAGAGAGCTCGGCCCAGCCAAGAGGGGAACTCGGCCCAGCCGGACTTGGATCCGGTTTTGGCCTGTGCCGGCCTGGAGATCCGGTTAAGTTGGCCCAGGTTAGCCTTTCTCCTCTTTTTCTTTATTTCTGCTCTTATTTATTGCTATTTCTTCCCTCCAGTTGCACTAACAAACCTCCAACTCTGGGTACCCGGGGTTGCATCCCCGACATGTACCAACCTCAAGAGAGGCCACAATACCCAGGCATGGGGGGCTACACATATGGTTACCACCTTAGAGGTGGAAGTGGTGGATATGGCTACCACCCAAGATATTAGCTTGACTGCAAGCTTGGGGGAGTACTTCTCTTCCTCTCATTTCGTTGTTTTATATCACTCTTATTTTGTTTCAGTTTCTTGCTTTAAAATCATAAAAACACAAAAAGATTCTATTTGTTCTTCTTGCTTATTTACTTCTGGTCATTTACTTTATGCTTCTAAAAACCAAAAAGAACAAAAAGATATTCGTTTTCTTGAATCCGATGCAAAAGTGGAGGTGCAGGAATTGCTGAAATCTGCTCACTGTTTTATTTTTTATTCTTTTTATGTAACTCCAGTTGAGCTGAAATTTTAACCAAAATTGCAACTTTTCACGACCTACACACCTGTAAAATATGAGAAAATTCTGAGGTGCTTAAGTAGGGTAAAACAAGTACTTAATGTAGTAATATTTTCTGGCAGATTTGAGTTTTTATTGTGCAGTTCGAATTGGGAGAGGAGAACAACAATGATGAGCTGATGTGCATGAAGTAGATGAAAGGTATGACACCTTTGCCGCGCTTATGAGGACTTTTTACTAACAGCAAGTGTGCACATCATAGTTTCTTTAACATCTAGGGAACTGGTAGCAAATGTTTATCTTCTCCATGTTTTAGTGTGTATGATGATGCAAGTGAGATATTATTTAGTGATTATACTTGGCTATGGTTTGAACAACTGTAGTTCTAAACAAAGGTCTACGCATCCCATTGTGCTTACTAAACTTGCCAACCACAGAGAAAGTGAAAGAATTTTTCAAATGTTAAAAATGAAGTCATATGCTTGACAAGCTCAGTGGTTAGGAGTTAGCTTACATGTGCTGACACATGGAAAGCTTTTAACATCGCACTTAAATTAAAATTAGTTGATATCATGTACCTTTGTCTATGGATGCCTATCATGTCGAAATAAATGTGGAAACTTAGGAAGTTTGAGGAGTGGGAATAATTGACTAGAGATACGCCCGGGCCGCCAACTCAAGCCATGCATCATTCATGGTGGAAATTTACGGCATATCATAGTGAACATTCAGTGATGCACTTTATAATAAAAAAGCTAAACCATTAGTAAATAAAAGAAGTGCTGAGATTGTTCATTGTCCGTTTGTCTTGTTGTTTGGACATGGGCTTGTCCATGTCCTGGGACAAGAGGTACCCCGGTTGACGCTCTTAATGATGCTTTTATTCTCGCAATGACTGAAAAAAAACTCGAGCTTGCCTAGCTACACGAGTTGAGTAACACATGGTGTAGGTACTCGTATTCATGGGGCATGAGGCTTTTAACTACAAGTTTGTCAAGCATGTGAGTCATAATAGGGAACATCAAATGTTTTGATAAAATTGAGAGCAAGGTTGTAAGCACAATGAGTTCACTAGTCAATACATGATTCAATCAAAAGCGATGCAAGAACCTTTGTTTATTTCTACAGTTAGGCAAACTCATCCAAGCCTTAACACTATGTGTTATTCCTCTTGCAACATGTATAGATGCTTTAACATTGATGAGATATACCTTTGCTAGCATTCTGTTTGTTGTTGTAGGAATTAAGTGTTGAGTACTTGTTGCTATTAAACAGTGTCACATATGCAATGCAAAGTTCTTGTCAAAGTCTTTTTATCGCTTCTGCACTATGTTTGAGTTGTTTGAGGACAAACAACGAGCTAAGCTTGGGGGAGCTGATGCATCCAAAATGCATCCACTTTTCCAAGCACTTTGCCTCATAATTTGCTCTGGGATCCTTCCATATTTGAATAAAACTGCTGATTCTGACGCTGTTTTTAGCAAAGTCTCTCCTCTGGCTATTTTTGCAGGAAATAAAATCGGGGAAAAATACCACGTCAGTTTTTCTGGAAAAGAAGCACGATGGACACGAGGGGGTGCCGGAGGGCCAAATGAGGTGGCCCCACGCGGCCCCTGTACCTGGCCACGTGGGCCCACCCCAAATGGGCCTCGGGCACCGTCTCGCCTCCGGTCTTCGACGTACCCCTTTATATACGAGAAAAAAATGCTTGCCCTAGAGGGGGGGGAGCTTTTGCGAAACACACCGACGCCGCCACCACGTTCTTCATTTCGGGGACAGATTGATCCAGGATTTCTCCTCCGGTGGAGGGATCCGGAGGCCATCTTCACCGCCTTCATCTCCATCGACCATGAGCTCTTTCTCCATCACCATGTGTGAGTAGTTTGCTGTAGGCATGTGAGGTGGATGGGGATTGGATGAGATTGACCATGTAATGCTACCCGTTGTTCGATAATCCTAGGGTTTATTTTGAGGATACTTTTGTATTGTGTTGGTGCACTTATGCTATGTTTAATGCTTGCTACTAGGGCCTGAGCGGCATAATTTCAGTACTGAACTTATTTGCTTCATCATATAATTGAGTTTGGTATTTACCTGCAAAGTGTATCACCTGCTATTGTGTTGAACCTGCGAACCCTAAAAGTGACATATAGGGAAAACAAGGGGGAGATGTTTTAGTTTGAGGATCCTATGTGTTTATGGAGTGTTAATGCATTGTCCCGGTCTACACGAAAGGGTACACCTTAATTACCTGTAGTTCCAAGTTGGCCCCGGTGAAATGGGCAGGTAAGGCAATAGATTTTGTGCAAATTCTCTTGGTTAGTACGCACAACTATTTAAGGAACACATACCTACATACATCGGAGTTAGAGAAAAACCCCATTGCTAGCTTTATTTTATTATATGATCAATCTCATTCATGCAACACCCCGCTGTCACCTCATGCCTACGTTTTAAATCTCTGAGTTACACTTTCACTTTTCCGGTGAAAACTGGGAAATCCTTGTTACTATTGCTGTTTTATTTCTGCTCGCTTGAATCCTTTACTGCCATCACTACTACTGCTGCAAGTTATTGATATACAGGTGTGGTTGAGAGTGACGCATCAATTGCTAAGGTCTTATTAATATTCTTGTGTTCCCATTGTGTCGAACTATAAATTTGGGTAATACTTCCCAACGAAGACTTCAGCGATCCCCTATACTTGTGGGCATCAATCACAAGGCTCACTAGCGCCATCCCCGGGATCACGTGGTGTCACTTCATTTTAATCATCGGCATTTGAAGAAAAAGACTAAAGCAAACAGAAATGATTTGGATGTGTGCCTCATAGTTAGGTCGGACACATATTCCCGTGATGGTGCTAGTGAGCCAAGTAGGATGCACAAGATGTGTATTCATGCATATCGCAAGGCTCACTAGCTCCACCACGGATCACGCGGTGTCACTTCATTTTAATCATCGGCATTCGAAGAAAAAGACATGGATTTGTGCCTCATACTTAATCATCGGCATTCTAAAAACGAACATCAATACTAGTGCCACAATAATTAAAAGCAACGTGATAAAGTATTATTTACACGACGCCAGTTGCCCGACGCCGCCATCTCCATGAGACCATGATGACCTAATAACTGCTCCCCCGTACCCCGTTGATTCCCCTCGCATTTTTATCTAGAAGAACAAACCAGTGGTCTACTGAATGAACACTGATGATCCGACATTCATAAGTGACAAGCACACAACACAAGTAATTTTTTTGAATCAAAATTCGTAGGTGGGGTGGAGGGGAACGGAACGAACTGCTGAATCGACGCCGGCGACTGGAGCCCGCGGACCGGCCGGCCACGGAACCCCCGAATGCAGGATGGGGAGAGGAGGACGGCGACGGGGAGAGGAGGACGGCGGCGGCGGCGGCGGCGACGGGGAGAGGAGGACGGCGGCGGCGGCGACGGGGAGAGGAGGGCGGCGACGGGGAGAGGAGGACGGCGACGGGGAGAGGAGGACATCGGCGGCGGCGGCGACGGGGAGAGGAGGACGGCGACGGCGCGCGGGCGCGTGAGAGGAAAATTAGGGTGGGGATGGGGAGCTCGACCGGTCCGCGCGCGCGCTATGTACTGCTACTACCTACCGCTGGTGAACAGGGTCGACGGTTCGTCAGCGGTACTTAACTTACCGCTGATGAACCACTCAAACCATTCGCCAATGGTAGGTGGCCCCGTTAGGGTTGCCCGAACCCGCGCTTACCACTGGCGCATTGGGAGCTTTGTTCGCCAGTGGTTCCCGTCTTACCACTGGCGAACTGGAATGCACGTTCGCCAGTGCTATTTACCGCTGGCGAACTTTGTTCTCTAGTTCGCTAGTGAGGCCCCGGCGGCTGTAGCCCTTTTCCTACTAGTGCGTAGACGACTGCTCGAACAGACCCCTAGTGTTGTTGCATTAGGAATCCCTCCAAAGTCGACGACGGCGCGCTCCACAGCCGGGATCAACGGAGAAGCACACCCCATGACTGGG
The DNA here is from genome assembly GCA_012064385.1 of Puccinellia tenuiflora. Lineage (NCBI taxonomy): Eukaryota > Viridiplantae > Streptophyta > Magnoliopsida > Poales > Poaceae > Puccinellia > Puccinellia tenuiflora. The sequence goes on along the minus strand of QRDG01000967.1, from coordinate 168,432 downwards.
ATGGATGCTATCTATGTCGGAGAACTGTCCCAGGAACTGGGTGTGTCTCACGAAGGATCGAGTAAGGGGCTGAACACGGAATCAAACAACCCTCAACGTGCCTTGGCGACGGTGCTCGCCTGGATCGCTGCGGGGAAGCACTGCAGAGAGGAACACACGGTCTTACCCAGGTTCAGGGCCCTCTAGGTGAGGTAAAACCCCTACGTCCTGCTTCGGATTGTATTGCACTTTCTTGGAGAGGTTTCAGTACAGGTTGAGCTTGGCGAGCTCTGGGTGGCTAACATGTCTACTGCTAACCTCCGATCTAGGGTTTGGCCTTGTGAATCTTTGAACGTGAACCCTTTGCCCGAACGGGCTCCTCCTCCTTTTATAGGCGTCTCGGGCATCTTCCCCCAAATGTCTTGGCGGGAAGGGCTACCACATGGCGACGAAGGAGGAGGCGCGGTGCACAATAAAGGTAGAGTGCACCATAAAGGTAAAGCCCATGGACGCGGTCCACGGCAGGGGGCAGCGTCACCAAAGCTGGAAAAGCCACCGTCCAAACAGGATGGTGGGCTGGCGCCGCTGAGGTGGGAGGTGTCCCACGGTGACGTCGTCCTTGGAGGGTAGCTGCAGACGGTTCCCTTATCACCAAAGTGGCAATACTCGTTGTCCGCTTTGCTTGGTGCCGCTTTGTTGACTCCTTTATTCATAAGAATGGCAACTGTGGCGCTGCTGTCACCACGCGCTGGCGTGGTCGTCACTCTGCGGAGGATGCAGAGCCCATGTGCGCTCTGTCGCGGAGGCAGAGCTGGCTTCGAGAGGAAGGAAGCCTCGCGAGGCAAAAGGCCTCGCCGAGCCTTTCGGCTTGGTCCTTAGCGGGATTGCTGGTGGCGTCCGAGACGCCCTCTCGAGGAGAGGTCCCTCGCCAAGGGAGAAAACCCTCGGCGAGGAGAAATGGTCCCTCGCGAGGCTCGCCAGGCTTGGAGAGCCTAGACCTTAGCGAAATCTTCTGAAGAATCTGTGGGCCCTGGCAGGCCGGCCCGTGGTACCCTGGTTTCCACTGTGCCGACAGTAGCCCCCGGGCCCGCGATGGGCACGCCGAAGCCCATGGATGGAGGCAAAGCGTCGGGGTCCCAACGATGCCTACCGGGCCGTGACACGTGGGGCGCAGCGGTTGCGCCCACGGCCATGACCTCCTCGGCTTCAACGGGCGACGTGGCGGGGCCCGCCACGACTCGGGAGCCGGTCAATAAAGCCTGGGCGTGCAGGACGGCGCCCGTCACTCCATTCATTGCTCTCTGTGCACTTCTCTCAACTCCTCGAATCTTCTCCAGAGCGCTCCGGCTTCAAATCTCCTTCTCCGGCGACCAATGGCGCCCAAGAAAGAAAACATCGACCCGAAGGGCAAAGCCGCGATGCAGGCCGGCACGTCTGCGGCGGCGGCGCGCGGTGCTGCTCTCGAGGGGGCGCTGCCACAGACCCGTGTCACCGCGGCGGAGATAGCAAAGGTGCGCCACCTGGCGGCGGCGAGCACCAACGAGCACGGCGCCACCGAGATGAGGCTGGCCGGCAGCAGGCTCACCGAGGGGTACTACCCCATCTTCCTCCATACTCTCTACGCCGGTCTTGTTCCTCCCTTTTCCGATTTCCTCTTGGCGATTCTGGAGGTGTACCAGATTCAACTTCTTCATCTTCATCCCAATTCCATCCTTATCCTCGCCATCTTCGCCCACCTCTGTGAGGCCTTCATTTGCATCCGTCCCTCGGTGGCGCTCTTCCGAAGCTTCTACTCCCTCCAGAGTACCGCCTCCAACGAGCGGCTCGGCTGCGTCTCCTTCCGCATCGCCGCCGCCAGGAGTGAGAACTACATTCCCATTGATTGGTGCGGTGAGAACGCCATCACCAAGGTGACGAAGAAGGTGGAGGACTTCCGCAAGAAGTGGCTCTTCGTCGACACCAAGAAGACAAACCCTCTCCTAGAGGTGCCCGAGGCACCCCCGAGGAAGTGGGCGCGCTGGGCGAGCACAGACTTCAGGGGCCCGAGGCTCAACGCGGTGTACGAGTGCATCGGGTGACTCCACGAGGCAGGGGTCACCGGCCAGATGGTGGCAAGACCCTTCACAAGGCGTCGGATCGCTCCTCTCCAGTGGCACTCCGAGCCGGTGTGGCGGTACTCAGGCAAGGAGGACACGATGCGCCTGTGCTCGGACAACTTCTCGCCTGAGGTGCTACGCCAGATCATGGGGGTCCTCTTCGCGACGACGGAGATCCCGTCTCCTACCCGCGACGAGGCCCGGCCACTCATTAGCTTTGCCGAGGAGAGCATCGAGGAGCAACGCAGGTGCATGCCCGTGTTCGACGAGTGGGGAATTGTGCCCGCGGGGCACCGCGGGCCTCGTCCCAACCCGTGGGCGGCGGAGCCGGAGTACATGGACGAGTCTCCGGAGCCGGAGGAGGTCGAAGAGTCTGTCGAGGAAGAAGCCTCGAGAGGCGTGGATCCCTTCGGCGAGGACGAGGCCTCGAGAAGCGCCGACCTCGTTGGCGAGGGCGAGGCCTCGAGAGGTGCCGACCCTTCGAGAGGTTCCGCCGGCTCCTCAAGGAGCGCTCCCGCCGAGGTGGACCTCCAGGTGATCTCCTCCAGCGATGAGGAGGATGCCTTCCGCGTCGCCCGCTCCCGACGCGTCGGAGAGGAGGAGGAGACGAGCGGCAGCGGGGGAGGACGCTGCGAGCCCCGCTCCAAGGCCATCCACGATAGGAGAGCCGCGATTGTGAGGAGCGCCCCTCGCGAGGGGGCAAGGGCGCCTCAAGAGGAGGCCGGAGCAAGCAACACCCAACCGCCCAAGGTGAAGAAGAGGGTGTGGAGGATGGTGGACGAGTAAGTCCTGATTTTTCTTCCTTCCTCATTTGGCGTTTTGCTTCTGGAAAACCCCCTTGAAGGATCTTCTACTTGTCTTTCTTTCAGGCAACCTGCGGAGCCAAAGAGGCGGCGGCTCCGCAAGCTTGGAGAGACCGCCAGCGTCGTCGCGGAGACGCCTGCGGCTGACGAGCCGCAGCAGGTGGCTGTCCCTCCCGCGGGTGAGCACCGCGCGGAGGAGGCGGTTGAAGGGGCGGCGCCGTCGCCGGCTCGGGCGGCGACTCCTCCCGTGGTGGAGCACCGCGCGGAGGAGGTGATCGAAGAGGTGGCGCCGCCATCGCCAGCTAGGGTGGCCACTCCTCCCGTGGCGGAGCACCGCGCGGAGGAGGTGACCAAAGAGGTGGCGCTGCCGTCGCCAGCTAGGGCGGCCACTCCTCCCGTCCAGCAGGGGACGGAGGAGGAGAGGGTGGACGAGGACATCGTCATGGAGCCGCCTCCAGAGGAGGAGGAGGCTCCATCAAGAGGGGCCGATGCGCCCGAGGCCGTGGCAGACGCGGCTGCCACGGAAGGGGCAGGAAGCGCCCTGAGGAGCAGGAGGCAGAGGCACCTCCGGAGCCCATAGGCGCCGGAGCTGGGGGCGAAAGGACGCCCAACCCCAGAGGGCACCTGAAGCGGGCGACGAGGCAGGCGCCCCCACGAGCCCCCAGGCCGCACCAGAGGCGACCGCGAACCCGAGGCTGGATGCCCGGGTGCCTCGACAAGCGTAGAGGCCTCTGCACCCCGCGACGACGCGGGGACCTTGGCGAGGCGGGTGCTGCGCCCTCGTGCGGCCTGCCGCAGCNCAACGGTGCCTGCCAGGGCCGCGACACGTGGGCGCAGCGGTTGCGCCGCGGCCACGACCTCCTCGGCTTCAACGGGCGACGTGGCGGGGCCCACCACGATTCGGAAGCCGGTCAATAAAGCCTGGGCGCGCAGTCGGCGCCCGTCACTCCATTCATTGCTCCCTACGCACTTCTCCCAACTCCTCCAATCTTCTCCAGAGCGCTCCGTCTTCGAAATCTCCTTCTCCGGCGACCAATGGCGCCCAAGAAAGCAAACATCGACCCGAAGGGCAAAGCCGCGATGCGGGCCGGCACGTCTGCGGCGGCGGCGCGCGGTGCTGCTCTCGAGGAGGCGCTGCCGCAGACCCGCGTCACCGCGGCGGCGATAGCAAAGGTGCGCACCTGGCGGCGGCGAGCACCAACGAGCACGGCGCCACCGAGATGAGGCCGGCCGGCAGCAGGCTCACCGAGGGGTACTACCCCATCTTCCTCCAAACTCTCTACGCCGGTCTCCTCCCTCCGTTCTCCGACTTTCTCCTTGGGATCTTGGAGGTGTACCAGATCCAACTGCTTCATCTCCACCCAAACTCCATCCTTATCCTTTCCATTTTCGCCTACCTCTGCGAGGCTTACATCGGCATCCGTCCCTCGGTGGCGCTCTTCCGTAGCTTCTACTCCCTCCAGAGTACCGCCTCCAACGAGCGGCTCGACTGCGTCTCCTTCCGCATCGCCGCCGCTAGGAGTGAGAACTACATTCCCATTGCTTGGTGCGGTGAGAACGCCATCACCAAGGTGACGAAGAAGGTGGAGGACTTCCGCAATAAGTGGCTCTTCGTTGACGCCAAGAAGACAAACCCCCTCCTAGAGGTGTCCGAGGCGCCCCCGAGGAAGTGGGCGTGCTGGGCGAGCGCAGACTTCACGGGCCCGAGGATCGACGCGGTGTACGAGTGCATCCGGTGCCTCCGCGAGGCAGGGGTCACCGGCCAGATGGTGGCAAAACTTCACGAGGCGCCGGATCGCTCCTCTCCCTGGCACTCCGAGCCGGTGTGGCGGTTACTCAGGCAAGGAGGACACGATGCGCATGTGCCCGGACAACTTCTCGCCTGAGGTTGCTACGCCAGATCATGGGGGTCCTCTTCGCCGGAGCCGGAGGAGGTCGAAGAGTCTGTCAAGGAAGAGGCCTCGAGAGGCGTGGATCCCTTCGGCGAGGATGAGGCCTCGAGAGGCTCCGCCGGCTCCTCAAGGAGCGCTCCCGCCGAGGTGACCTCCAGGTGATCTCCTCCAGCGATGAGGAGGATGCCTTCCGCGTTGCCCGCTCCCGACGCATCGGAGGGAGGAGGAGACGAGCGGCGGCGGGGAGGACGATGCGAGCCCCGCTCCAAGGCCATCCACGACAGGAGAGCCGCGACCGCGAGGAGCGCTCCTCGTGAGGAGGCAAGGGCGCCTCAAGAGGAGGCCGGAGCAAGCAACACCCAACCGCCCAAGGCAAAGAAGAGGGTGTGAAGGATGGTTGACGAGTAAGCCTCGACTCTTCCTTTCCTTTTATCATTTTGCTTTCGGAAAACCCCCTTGAAGGAATCTTCCACTTGTCTTTCTTTCAGGCAACCCGTGGAGCCAAAGAGGGCGGCGGCTCCGCAAGCTTGGAGAGACCGCCAGCGTCATCGCGGAGACGCTGCGCTGACGAGCCACGGCAGGTGGCTGTCCCTCCCGCGGGTGGGGCACCGCGCGGAGGAGACGGTTTGAAGAGGCGGCGCCGTCGCCGGCTCGGGCGGCGACTCCTCCCGTGGTGGAGCACCGCGTGGAGGAGGGTGGTTGAAGGGGCGGCGCCGTCGCCGGCTCGGGGCGGCGACTCCTCCCGTGGTGGAGCACCGCGCGGAGGAGGTGGTGTGAAAGAGGCGGCACCGTCGCCGGCTCGGGCGGCGACTCCTCCCGTGGTGGAGGCACCGCGCGGAGGAGGAGAGGGTGGACAAGGAAATCGTCATGGAGCCGCCTCCAGAGGAGGAGGAGGCTCCCTCAAGAGGGGCCGATGCACCCGAGGCCGTGGCGGACGCGGCCGCCACGGAAAGGGCAGGAGGCGCCCCTGAGGAGCAGGAGGCAGAGGCACCTCCGAAGCCCACAGGCGCCGGAGCTGGGGGCGAGAGGACGCCCAGCCCCAGAGGGCACCTGAAGCGGGTGACGAGGGAGGCGCCCCCACGAGCCCCAGGCCATACTAGAAACGGCCGCGAACCCGAGGCAGGATGCCCTGGGTGCCTCGACGAGCGTCGAGGCCTCTGCACCCCGCGACGACGCGGGGACCATGGCGATGCGGGTGCCGCGCCCTCGCGCGGCCCGCCGCAGCGCTGTCTTCGGCCAAGCGCGGAAGGCGCTTGACGAGTTGGAGGTGCAGCATGCCGAGGAAGAACTCGCCAGGGAGGAGGAGCGGGCAAGGCTTGGCGAGGCCTGGGCCCTCCTCCACGAGAGGGTGGAGATGTGTCGCCGGCAAGACGCGGCGGCCCAGGCGGCGCGCGAGGAGGCGATGCGCTTCGCCAAGGAGACCCGCGACAGCGTCAAGCGGGAGGCGGCGGAGGTCATGGACCAGCTGGACGCCGCTCGGGAGGTGCTCGAGGTGGAGACTGCCTCCAAGCACCAGGAAATAGCGGCCGCGGAGCAGAAATTCGCCGCTGAGTCCGAGGTCGCAAGGGCCAGCTTGAAGGAGCTCCGCGAGCTGCTGGATGCTCGCGAGGGGCAGCTGGCGCCGCGCGAGGCAGAGCTGGCGCGACGCGAGGAGAGCTCTCCCTCCGCGAGAAGGAGCTGCGCCAGCGCGAGGAGCAGGTCCAGCTGCTCGAGGAGGACCAGGCCACCCGCGAGGGGCAGCTGCAGGAACGCGAGGGCCTGGTGGCCAGAACGAGGCCTCCTACGCGGAGCGCCACGAGAAGGCCAACGCCGACTTCGCGGATGAAGCAGAAAAGAATCCAGGAGGAGGCGACACCAAGGTCAAGCTCATCCGCGAAACTCTCTCCAAGGATTATGATGAGAAGACCACGAAGCAGGAGGACCGCTTCAAAGCGAAACGCAAGGAGCTCCAGGACCGCATCAAGGAGCTCGAGCAGGAGGAGAAGCGGATGGCCTCCTGCCTCGAGAACGCCAGGGAGGCCCAGGCTCGCGCGGAGGGGAACGCTGCCGCCCTGGAGAAAGACCTGGACGAGCTCCGACAGCAGGTGGGGCCGAGTCGCGGATCTCGTGGAGCGGGCACGGGACCAGCGCCAGATTGGCCAGTCCATGTCACGCCAGCGCCAGCGCATTCTCCAAGACTTGGTGACCCGTGCGTGCGCCGTCGGGGATGATCTGAGGATCGACGTCCCCTCCTTTTCCGCAGGGATCGACGACGAGGCCGCGTACTCGTTCTTCTTCGAGCAATTCCTCGGAAAGCTTGAAGAGACCGCGAAGGGCTTCGACGAGCGCGTCGTGGAGGAGAGCCGCGATCTCCTCGTCATCGCCACCAGCCGCATCTTCAGCAACCTCGCGAGGCTCCAGCCCTCGCTTGACCTCGAGGCCGTGACGGCGCTGCCGGTCATCATCAGCAAGAAGGCGCGGGAAGCCGCCGATGCGTACGCCAAGAAGTTCGACCAAGTCGTGGTCAATGGCGACGACGAGGAGGATGCCCTTGGAGGAGGAGGCGGAGGCTGCCGTGGACGGAGCGGGCACCTCAGGAGGCGCGACGGCCTGAGTTCTCCTGTATCTGGACGTGCAGAGGCACGGATTATCTTAGCATTTATTTGTAATAGCCTTGTAAGGACTTGTTTTAAGCTTTGTTTGGATGTGCTTGGTGAATATCCCTCGAGAGGCTTTTTGTCTTCTTCCCTCATGTCTTTTTCGCTCTACGTCTTAGGACCCTCTCTTAGCGCTACACCACCGCCTGCTTCGGTATGCGAGAGTCAGGGCTCCGCAAGGCCGGGGGGTGCGTGAGGCCTCAAGAGGTAAGAGCCCCCAAGTCACGATGCTTGGGGCTCCCCTTCAACGTGCAAGCAGGCCATGAAGCGTGAGAGAGAAAAGGATGCTCGAGGGATGAAAACCAGCGAGGGGAAAATTAACCAAGTGTTTGGACTTAGCTTTGCGAGGCGTTTTGTCTTGGAGAGGGTGTTGGTTCCCTGATGGGGTGTTTTCGCCTTGGAGAGGGTGTTGGTTCCCTGACGAGGTGTTTTCGCCTTGGAGAGGGTGTCGGTTCCTGACGAGGTATTTTGGACCTGTTTCCTGCGTTTTGACAGATAGGCGTACCCACAAGCAATACATAGCTAGATAACTTATGCGCGCTCGTAGGTTCCTTCATGAGTGTCTCGCGAGGAGAACAGGCACCAACGTCCTTGGTGAGTTGACGTGCACGGGAGCAGGTCCATGAGTTCAGAGCTCCTTGAGAGTTGACATGCATGAAAGCTGACCGTGAGTTCAGAGCTCGGATTCCTTGGGTTTTAGGCGCTGCCGGGATGCTCCCATGGCATAGGCACCATATCCAGCCCCGCTCGCGAGATACACAGGAGGGATCATACGAGCAAGGATGAAACAACAATAACATAAATGCTTACCAAAGCAACAACATATGCTGGCGCGAAGCGCAAAGGTTCAAAGTGACCTGAAACAGAGGTTCATTACACTGGCGTGGCCAGAAATACAAAAAATCCGCCATGTCAGGCATGGGGTTCCACATGCTGTGGCTGAGACTCTCGAGGGGGCGTGCCCGGGGCGACGCATGTAGAGAGAGCTCAGAGGGGGCCCTATGCGGGGGTGGCTTGTAGAGCCTGCGGTCCACCATGGCTGGGCATGGGGATCCACCTCGCCAAGGCATGGTGCTTGAAGAAGTCACCTTGCCAAGGCGCGGTGGCTTGGGAGTCTTCTCGAACGGCCCGCGGCAAAGTATAGTAGAGAGGGGAGCCCGAAATTTTTCCTCGTGGAGGATGATGGCACGAGGCTCTCCCTTGGTGCAAAAATTGCTCGTCGAGGACGATCAGGGGTAGAACTTGCGCAGGTGCTGGATCTTCCAGGGGTTGGTGACAGGGATGCCGTCCTCCGTCTCGAGCCGCGCGGAGCCAGGCCTGGCGATGTGGACGACCCTGTAGGGTCCTTCCCACATTGGTGAGAGCTTGTGGAGGCCTGCCCTGGAGAGGATTCTCCTCAGGACGAGGTCTCCTGCTTCGAGAGTGCGCGGGCGGATGTGGCGGCTGTGGTAGCGACGGAGGTCTTGCTGGTACCTTGCCGCTCTCAGGGCCGCATGCGGCGGAGCCCTTCAAGCAGCAGGAGGTCGTTGTTGCGCAGTTCGTCCAGCTCAGCCTCCTTGAAGGCCAAGACTCGGGGAGAGCCATGAGTGATCTCGCTGGGGAGGACGGCTTCAGCACCATAGACGAGGGAGAACGGCGTCTCACCAGTTGGCTTTGTTGGCGTGGTGCGGATGGACCAGAGCACCGAAGGGAGCTCATCGATCCAGTGCTTGCCGCTGGCCTTGAGGCGGTTGAAGCTTCTCGTCTTGAGGCCCTTGAGCACCTCGGCGTTGGCTCGCTCAGCCTGCCCGTTGCTTCGTGGGTGCGCCACCGAGGCGTAGCAGATTTGGCGCCGAGGCTGCCGCAGTAGGACTTGAAGGCGCCGCTGATGAATTGTGAGCCGTTGTCGGTGATGATGCGGTTGGGCACGCCGAAGCGGCAGACCAGGCTCCTGATGAATTTCACCGCCGACTTCGCCGGTATGGTGCGCACGGGTTCCACCTCAGGCCACTTGGTGAATTTGTCGATGGCGACGTAGAGGTAGCGGTAGCCCCCGAGCGCTCGCGGGAAGGGTCCCAGGAGGTCCAGCCCCCAGACCGCGAACGGCCAGGAGAGCGGGATCGTCTGGAGTCCTTGCGCGGGCTGGTGGATCTGCTTGGCGTGGAATTGGCAGGCGTCGCAGGATTGGACGATGGCAGCTGCATCTTGAAGCACTGAAGGCCAGTAGAAGCCACTCCGGAAGACCTTGCCTGCAAGGGTGCGCGAGGACGAATGGTGGCCGCACTCTCCGCTGTGGATGTCGTTGATGAGCTGGCGGCCTTCCTCGGTAGGGACGCACCGCAAGGCAACCCCATTGGGGCGCTTACGGTACAGGTCTCCGTCGTGGAGGCAGTAAGACTTGGCCTGGCGAGCAATTCTTTCGGCTTCAGCGTCTTCTTCGGGGAGGACTCGATTTTGCAGATAGTTCTTGATCTCGTCAATCCAACCAGTGTCTTGTCGTACCAAGGTCAGCAGCAAGCGATCGCCTGAGGGCAGCCTGCAGTTTAGTGCTCCACTTGATGGGGCTGGTGGGAGCTCCTCGTCGATGCTGATATTGGACACTGGCTGCTTGACTGAGGCCTTGGTGAGTCTCTCCTCGAACACTCCAGGCTTCTGGGCTTCTCTTTTTGCTGCTCGCCTGGCGAGATCATCTGCTTCTTGGTTTTCTGCTCGCGGGATGTGCTTGAGCTCCATGCCCCTGAAGTGCTTCTCCAGCTTGCGTACCTCTTCAAGGTAGGCCACCATGTAGGTGTCCTTAGGCATGTAGCTTTTGTTGGAGAAGTTGACGAGGAGCTGAGAGTCGCCCTTGATGAGGATGCGCTTGATGCCGAGGGCGATGGCGGCTCTAAGCCCGGCGAGGAGGCCTTCATATTCAGCAATGTTGTTGGAGACCTTGTCGTTGTCCTTGAAGCACAGCTGGACGGCGTAGTAGAGCTTGTCGCCTATTGGTGAGGTGAGGACGGCACCAGCCCCTGCACTCCGGGCCGCGAAGGCGCCGTCGAAATGCATGGTCCAGTAGCCTGGTTCCGTCCCACCTGAGGTTGTGGCTTCCTCCTCTGGAGGCTCTTCTTCACGCGTGTCCGTCCACTCGGCCATGAAATCAGCCAGCGCCCTGCCCTTGATGACCCTGGTGGTGTCAAACTCTAGCTCGAAAGGTTGTAGCTCGATGCCCCAGCCTGCGATGCGATCTGTTGCGTTTGGGTTGCGCAGGACTTGCTCCAGGGGGTATGAGGTGACCACCTTGATGGGGTGGCCCTGGAAGTAGTGGCGCAGCTTCCTGGAGGCGCTGAGGAGCGAGAAGAGGAGCTTTTGCTGCATGGGGTAACGCTCGCGAGCGTCGCGCAACACTGTGCTGACGAAGTAGAAGGGATGCTCGACGAGGGTAGTCGTTGGCGTGGCAGCGGTTGGCTCCTCTCGAGGCTCGGTGGAGTCCTCGGCGAGGGTTTCTTGAGGCTGGATGCTTGACGAGGGTGCCTCCTTGTCGGGTGGTTCTGGGCTTGGTGACGTAGAGGTCTGCTTGGCGAGGACTGGATCTTCCCTTTCAGCCACCAAGACCGCGCTTGCCGTCTGAGGAGTGGCTGCAAGATACAACTTCAGAGCCTCGCGAGGGCGTGTGGCAACCATGATGGGTGGGCTCGCCAGGTATTTCTTCAGGTCCTCAAAGGCCTTTGCTGCTTCAGGGGTCCACTTGAAAGGACCGGACCTCTTCATGATCTTGAAAAATGGCAGCGCCCTCTCGCCGAACTTGGAGATGAAACGGCCAAGGCTGGCCATACATCCCGCTAGGCGTTGCATGTCCTTGAGACGACGAGGAGGCTGCATCTGCTCTATGGCCTTGATTTTGTCGGGGTTGGCCTCGATGCCGCGGTGGGATACCAGGAATCCGAGGAGCTTGCCTGAAGGGACCCCGAAGACACACTTGGCGGGGTTCAGCTTGATGTTGACCTTGCGCAGGTTGGCAAAGGTCTCCTCGAGGTCCTGGATGAGCGTGCTTTCTTTGCGAGTCTTGACGACGATGTCGTCGACATAGGCCTCTGCATTCTTCCCCATTTGAGCCCCCAAGGCGATCCTCATGAGGCGCTGGAAAGTGGCGCCGGCGTTCTTCAGGCCGAAGGGCATGCAGACATAGCAAAACACACCACAAGGGGTGAGAAATGCTATCTTCTCCTCGTCCTCCTTTGCCATCTTGATCTGGTGGTAACCAGAGAAGGCATCTAGAAAACAGAGGAGCGTGCAGCCGGCGGTGGAGTCCACGATCTGGTCGATCCTTGGGAGGGGATAGGGGTCCTTGGGGCAGGCCTTGTTGAGGTCGGTGAAGTCGATGCAGAGGCGGCTTCCTCCGGTGTGTTTGGGGACGACCACACCGTTGGCGAGCCAAGTGGGATGGACCACTTCCTTGATGATGCTGGCCTTCTTCAGTTTCTCTACTTCCTTGACGATGAAATCTTGCTTCTCTGGCGCCTGGCGCCGCGCCTTTTGCTTCACGGGGCGTGCGTTTGGACACACGGCTAAGTGGTGCTCGATCACCTCCCTCGGTACTCCAGACATATCTGACGGTGTCCAAGCGAACATGTCAGAGTTTGCCCTGAGGAAGGCGATGAGCACGCAGCGGGGCCTCGGGAGGGGCTCCTCTCCTCGTCAGCGGGTGACGCCACCGCGGCAGCCTTGTAGGCCGCTTGCGCAGCGTACAGGGCGTCCGAGACCACGCTGCGGATGACGATGGTGCCACCCGAGCCAGGGAGCTTGACGAGGTTGTAGGCGTGGTGGGTCACCGCCATGAACTTGGCGAGGGCGGGGTAGCCGAGGATGGCGTTGTAGGGCAGGCCGATGTGCGCGATGTCGAAATCGATCAGCTCGGTGCGGTAGTTGGCCTGGGTGCCGAAAGTGACCGCGAGTCTCACCTGCCCCAAGGGGGTGGTGAGACCCTCTGTCACCCCCGAGAAGGGCCTGGTGGGCATGAGCCGCTCGTAGGGCACCTGCAGCTTCTCGAATGTCTCGACAGAGATGACGTTGAGGCCTGCACCCCCATCAATGAGCGTCTTAGAGACGGCAATGTTGTTGATGGTGGGAGTGCAGACCAGCGGGATGGTGCCAACAGTCGAGGTGGACTTGGGGTGGTCGGTGGAGTCAAAGGTGATGGGGCACTGGGACCACTTGAGGGGCCTGGAGGCCTCAACCTCGGGAAGGGCTGCCGCGACCTCGCGAGCGAATTGCTTGAAGTGGCGGTTGGAGCTGGGGGCCTGAGCCCCGCCAAGGATGCAAGCGGCCCCGCGAGGCACCTGGTAGCCCTCAGGAGTCTCGGCAGGGAGGTTGTCGTTCGTGGGCTGGGCGGCGTTGGCCTGGGGGTTCTGCTGGTAGTTGTCGTCGTAGTTGTTGTTCCAGCGTCGCCCCCTGCGGCCGCCGCGGCCCTGCTGCCGATCGTTTGCCTCGCGATCCTCGCGAGCCTCGCGAAGCCTCTTGAGGTCGTAGCAGTCCTCGGTGGCGTGGGAATGCCTGTTGTGGTAGACGCAGAAGGGGCGGTCATCTTTCTTCTCAGGTCCCGCAGCTGGAGTGGCAGCTTGGCGAGGCTGCTTGGCGTCGGCTCAGCCGCGTGGACCGCAGTGGTCTTGCGCTTCTCGGTGTATTTCTTCTTCTTCTTGGACTCCTCGGCGGGGTCCCCTGGCTCGTTCTTGACGAACAAGCGGCCCTCCTCAGCCTTGGCGCACTTGTTCGCCAAGTCGAAAAGCTTGACGACGGTGGTGATGTTGTCGTGGATGCCCAGCTTCTCGAGCATCCGCACATCCGTGACCCCAGCCTGGAAGGACGAAATGACCTGCGCGTCGGTGGCATTGGGGATTTTGTTGCGCACCTGGCTTAAGCGCTTGATGTACTTGCCGAGGGTCTCGCCAGGCTTCTGGCGCACGGCGCGGAGATCGTTATACGTGAGGCCGCGCTCGTACGTGCCCTTAAAGTTGGCGACGAAGCACCGGCAGAGGTCCTCCCAGGTGTGTTGATGGACTCGGCGGGGAGGTTGGTGAGCCATGAGGACGCGGAGTCCTTGAGGGCCATGGGGAACCAGTTCGCCATGACCTTGTCGTCGCCCCCGGCAGCCTGGATGGCCAGAGTGTAGAGCTGCAGGAACTCCAAGGGGTTGTTCTTGCTATCGTAGCACGGAGGAAGATCCGGCCGGAACTTGACCGGCCAGACGACGCGACGGAGGCTGCGCGTGAACGTGACCGTCGTGCCGTAGGTGACCGTGCCGTTGGCGAGGGTGGCGCGGAGGTGGCGCCCTGCGGCGGCGACGTCATGGACGGCGCGGTTGTGGCGATCCTGGTTGCGCTCGATGCTCACGTGTGCGTCCTCCGGGGCTCGCTGCACGATTTGGCAGTCGTGCGGCGACGACGCGTGCGACGCGGCGCGGTTGTCGCGAGGAGGAGCCCCAGCTGGGGCAGGTTGCGGTGGAGCCGGTGGAGCTGGAGCGGGAGCGGGCGCGGGGTGACGAGGAGGAGCATGTGGTGCGCCGTGCGCCACGTCCCCTGCGCGTGCAGAGAGGACCAGCGAGCGAGACGGTGCCGGAGCGGCGACGCGAGCGGCGCCGACGAGCTCGGAGAGGCGGTTGAGCCAGGCCTCCTGGGCCTCCGGCGTGGGGCGGTACTGCAGCAGCTCCTGCGCCATGAGAAGCGCAGTCGCCGGGCTGGGCGCAGGGCGGCCCAGCAAGGAAGCAGCACGGTCCCGCGATGGGTGCAGGGAGGAGGCCTCCTCTTCGCCGAGGTTGTCGTCAGCGTGGTCGATGTCGTCGTCCTCCGGGTGCTCGATGCGGGGCTCAGGGTTGACGTGGCGCTCCGGAGCAGCACTTCCGCGCGGGTTGCCAGCGGGAGCGGTGGCGGCGCTAGCCGTCCGGCGAGCAAGTCGTTCGGCGCGAGAGCCGGCCATGGCGGTGTCGAGGTTGAAGATGCGCCTCAGCCCCCTACCTGGCGCGCCAAATGTCGGAGAACTTTCCCAGGAACTGGGTGTGTCTCATGAAGGATCGAGTAAGGGGCTGAACACGGAATCAAACAACCCTCAACGTGCCTCGGCGACGGTGCTCGCCTGGATCACCGCGGGGAAGCACTGCAGAGAGGAACACACGGTCTTACCCAGGTTCAGGGCCCTCTAGGTGAGGTAAAACCCCTACGTCCTGCCTCGAGTTGTATTGCACTTGCTTGGAGAGGTTTCAGTACAGGGCGAGCTTGGCGAGCTCTGGGTGGCTAACAATGGCTACTGCTAACCTCAGATCTAGGGTTTGGGCTTGTGAATCTTGGAACCCTTTGCCCGAACGGGCTCCTCCTCCTTTTATAGGCATCTCGGGCCTCTTCCCCCAAAACATCTTGGCGGGAAGGGCTACCACATGGCGACGAAGGAGGAGGTGCGGTGCACAATAAAGGTAGAGTCCACCATAAAGGTGAGGTCCATGGACGCGGTCCACAGCAGGGGGCGGCGTCACCAAAGCTGGAAAAGCCACCGTCCAAACAGGACGGTGGGCTGGCGCTGCTGAGGTGGGAGGTGACCCACGGTGACGTCGTCCTTGGAGGGTAGCTGCAGACGGTTCCCTTATCACCAAAGTGGCAATCCTTGGGGCTTCTTTGCTTGGTGCAGCTTTGTTGACTCCTTTATACATCAGAATGGCAACTAGAGCGCTGCCGTCACCGCGCGCTGGCGCGGTCGTCACTCTGCAGAGAATGCAGAGCCCATGTGCGCTCTGCCGCGGAGGCAGAGCTGGCTTCGAGAGGAGGGAAGCCCGGCGAGGCAAAAGGCCTCGCCGAGCCTTTCGGCTTGGTCCTTAGCAGAATTGCTGGTGGCGTCCGAGACGCCCTCTCGAGGAGAGATCCCTCGCCAAGGGAGAAAACCCTCGGCGAGGAGAAAAGGTCCCTCGCGAGGGAAAAACCCTCGCGAGGCTCGCCAGGCTTGGAGAGCCTGGTTCTTAGCGAAATCTTCTGAAGAATCTTGTGGGCCCTGGCAGGCCGGCCCGTGGTACCCTGGTTTCCACTGTGCCGACAGGTGCTCGGATGCTTATCGGGTGTAAGGTTCTAACTTGTTCGTTTTCATCCATTAGATCAATTATTTTGTATACTCTATGTCCATTTTAATTGGATCAAGTCCATTTAATATTTAATATTTATGTTACATATGATGTGCTTTGTCGTTCTACGTACTAGAAAATACCCCACGCGTTGCAGCGGAAATCTCTTTAAGAGTTTTATTGTATAAATAAAAGCATATGAGATCCATAAAATGTGAATTTTTTATAGAAATATGAAAGACTCAATTGATCACAACTATCGAAAAGCTAAATTTAATTGACGTGATTTTTTGTTGTATTTGATAATTAAAATTGTGACGAAGACAACTGGATGGATGAAAAGTAGATGACGTGGATATGTTGCATGTAAGACAATATTAGCTTTAACGAATATTAGTTGGATGACATGGCCATTTGGATGGCTAAGAGAATGGATGATGTGGATAGCTTACATGTTAAGGTAGAAAAATAATTAATGCATGTTAGTGGGGTTTTGCTTTATAAGAGTTATAGATTTGCCTCTTCATTGTGAGAACTCTCTTATCCACTACCGATCTTGCAACTTAAGCGGAAGATTTCAAAAATATTACCGAGCACCGAAGAAAATTATGTGAAGCACCACATCTTCATGAATCATCACTCCTACTGCTTGCAATAAAACACATCATTTTGCAAGTTTCACAATATATAGGTACAAATTAGAGCATTAGTTTTATTTCGCAAACCAAGTCTACAAGATCACAAAGACCTACCTTCTCCTTTGTGAGCTTGCACAACAAAAGTGATTGCTCTTCCATCAAGGGTAGATCTTGAGGTGGGCTCTAGCCTTTACAAACTACATTGAGCAATCAAATCCTCATCATTGTAAGCTTTTAGGCAACTCAATTGTTTAGGGTTTCCGATAAATTCAAGAGTAACAAGGTTAAGGTGAACTTAAGGGGGGGGGTTCAAATTTTGCTTAGTCGAATCGTAGATCTAGGTATCTTCTATTTTTCTAAAAATGAAAGATTGGATGGTAGAGGGAGGAGTCTCAAGAATTTTTAGGTTAACAATAGTTGGATGGAGAGTGCTCAAAGCTTTAGTGTGAGCGACTCATTTGGACCCTCCGTGTCGATCTCTAAACAACATAGAGAGAAAACATACATATTAAGATGTGTGATTTTAGCGATTTCTCACTTGAAATTTTGTGTGGATCTAAGATTTCCTTCTGTACTGCTTATACCATCTTAATAGTATGACTTCTCCTATGACTTCAGAATTGAAAATAATTGCATAACTCAAAATACATCATCTTCGTTTGCACTTTTTCTTGGGGGATCTCCGAACATCATATCGTCATTTCAATGGGACTAATACTCTTTCACGTAGATCCCCTATATAATTAGTCCCCTAATCACTAGCCATCAACACCAATACTGACTTAGGAGCAAAGATATCTTTTCACGTCTCAGTCCCATATTTTCGATAAATGTCTTAACATATGTGATTGACGTTGGGGGCCTCCTCGATTCACTTTGGAATGATAAATTTGGAGCCTGAGTTTCCATTCTTTAATTTTTTTCAAAGTAAATATTTTCTAAATGTTCGGAGACCTCGTGGGGACTTCGCCCTTGAAACCTCGGAAGGTCGAGTTTACATGTTATTGTTACAAAGAGGGGGACCTTGATTTTGAATACTGCAAGTACAATGTCAGAACATTCAAGAATGCATTTGGAAATACCTCTTACAAGGCAATTCAATATTTCGAAGTGTAGGAGTTCTAGTGCGAATTTCCAATATTTCCCTTATATATTAGTTTGCAATGTGGGGATCTTCAAGATGTTTTCTAAGATCTAGATATTTATTTCTCGTGGTCAAATTATTCAAAATGCAGACCCTCATAATTCCAAATTGGAATTCCGAAAATATGCCATTGCGCAATAAGGCTAGTTTTTTTTTATCATGCTATAGGGCATCATACGCTTCATGTTCAACCAACCTTTTAAAAAACTTTGGTAATGTCCACACACAAGTTTTTTTTGAGGAAAACAGCAGTACTTTGATGCATATTTTTATTATTTTTTGGGTTTAAATTACAGAAGTACAAGAGATTTGTACAACAAGGAAACTAGAGAGACTAAGCTAGTGGCAGACTAAATGAAGCAGTCCACCCAATCTGCATACATTCCATATTTTTTCCTGGCAGCCCTGTGCTTCAGCCATTTTAGTTTAGACTTGAAAATTGCTCTACATCTATATAAATCTGGTTCCTTGCCATTGAAAATCATTCCTAGTCAGCCAAAGTGCCCATGAGCATAGAATGATGATCTCCATGAAGAAGGGTTTCTGTATCTGCTCCTTTAGCTGCTCAATATAATCTAGATGAGAGAGTCCATGATGAAAAACAATCATAGGGCAGAGGTATTTCCAGCAGGCCTGCGCAAATTGGCAATTGAAAAACAGACGATCTCTCGTCTCCAAACTCCCTGAATTACAAAGTACACAAGTGTAATCAACTATGAAGATCTGCTTCCGCTGCAACATGTCTCTAGTGTTGAGCGTATCCTAAAGCAAAAGCCAAAAGAAAGTTATGTGCTTTTGTTGGCAGCATAATTTCCATAACCAATGAAAAGGCCGAGGAATAGGAGCTGGGAATTTCTGAGACATGAGAAATTTGTAAGCTTTAGCTACCGAAGAATCTGATCCCCAGGGATATGTCCATATGTCATTGTCTTCTTCTCTAAGGACAGACTGGATCACTTCTGTTAGCAACTGTAGCTCACCATAAGCTGCTTCAGAGAGGGGCAGGTGAAACAGAGCAAGTAAAGAATCCATATAGACAATTGAGCAGAAGCTTATGTCCAAAGATTTAGCAAAGGATGCCAACTGAGGGTAAAGTAACTGGAGAGGCTCAGTATGCCATTTATCCTTCCAAAGATAGGTAGTTGTCCCATTGTGAAGATGGCAAACAACAAAGGACTTGAACATTGGTAACAACTTAATACAGTCTCTCCACCAAAAGGAATAGTCAGCCATTTTTGCTAGAGGTAAGGCAACAGTATAATATATTTCCCAAACTAGCTTTACCCAAGGAACATCGGCTTGATTGAAGAATTTGTGAAGAAATTTCATCAGAAGACAATCATTCTGAATATTGAGATCAATAATCCCTAATCCTCCCTTGTATTTAGGTTTACATAACCATGGACTAAGCAGCCATAGTTGGACTGTGATTAGAGGCACCTTTCTTCCTTAAATAGTGTCTTCTATACTTTTCAATTTGATCAATGACACCTTTATAAACTCTGAGAGTGCTAAGATAGAAAGTTGGCAGGGAGGATAAGACAGAGTTTACCATCTCAAGTTTACCAGCTTGATACAAAAAATCTGAACAGCTCTGCAGCCTTCTTTCCACTCTAGAGACTAGAGGCATCAAATGTACCATTCTAGGTTTTGTAAGTCTCATAGGGCGACCTAGATAAGTGAACAGAAACTGTCCAAGCTGGCACTGTAAAGCTTGTGTGAAGTCTGACACATTTTCTTCTGGAACATTGATGGGATAGAGATTGGATTTATGGAATTAACTTTCAAACCAGTGGAGATAGCAAGCTCATCTAAAATAATTCTCAAGTGATGTAACTGATCAGCACAAGCAGGAATCAAGAGCAACGTATCATCAGCATATTGGATGACTGGGAAATCATTTGTATAGTTAACAGGGATAGGGCAGGTAAGTATTCCTTGCTGTAGGGCATCATTTAAGACAGTCTGGAGCAGATCAGCCACTAGAACAAACAACAGAGGCGAGAAAGGATCACCCTGTCTGATACCTCTTTTGCATTTGAATGGTTTCCCTGGTACACTAATGATTACTGGCAGAGTTGAGTGGTGCCCCAAGCGAAGGCGTGGATGTAGCAAGTAGCAGTTTTTCCTCAGTGAAGAACCAAGGTTTAATCGAACCACTAGGACTTTGAAATCAACAACGAGGTGAACATCGACGGTCTCTGGCGCTTAACCGTGACGAACATGGACTGCACACACTCAAATAATTACTTTGCCCCCAACGGCGGGAAGGTTGTCAATCTTCCCGGTCTGCTGAAAACAAAGCGGTTAAACGTATAGTGTAGTGAAATGATTTATGAAAACGGATCAGCGAGCAAGTGATGATGGAAATCAAGTAAACGAGGTTGTAAACAATGTAAAAAGATGGACCGGGGGCCATGGGTTCACTAGCGGTGTCTCTCCAATAAATAAAATACTCATATGAAGGGTAAACAAATTACATCTGGGCAATTGACAGAATTATGACACAAACTTAATCTAGCTATATCAGAGTGTTCATGGTAATATTCATGTAGGCATCACAACAAGGAACAAAGACCGCCATCCGACTGCATCTTTGTCTAAAAAGTCCACCTAGGGATCGCTATCCAGCCTGTCACCCATCGGTATTAAGTTGCAAGCAACAGACAATTGCATTAAGTAAAGTGTATGATGTAAGCAACATTTATAATCACATAGACATAAGCATCGCTTTTTTACCCTTAGTCACAACAGCACACCCTCGTCCTTAGACGTTTCTGTCACTCGTGCCCAGGCACAAAAGGGGGCATGAACCAACTATCTAGCATAAATACTCCCTCTTGGAGACACACGCAATTACTTGGCCAAAGCAACTACACACATCGGAGAGCATGCAAGAACATAAATTAACATATAAGAATCATGCACAATCTGATCATAACTTCATAATCCATCGGATCCCAACAAACACATCATATAGCATTATAAATAGTCGATCTTGATCATGTAGGGCAGCTCACAAGACCATAAACATGAAGCACAAGGGAGAGAGACAACCATCTAGCTACTGCCATGGACCCGT
Organism: Puccinellia tenuiflora; assembly: GCA_012064385.1. Taxonomy (NCBI): domain Eukaryota; kingdom Viridiplantae; phylum Streptophyta; class Magnoliopsida; order Poales; family Poaceae; genus Puccinellia; species Puccinellia tenuiflora. Next base: position 148,106 of record QRDG01000967.1, on the reverse strand, counting down.
AGTCCAAGGTGGAACTACTCACACTTCATCCTGGTGGAAGGCATGGCTATGTAGAGCCCTCCGGGATCGATCTCCCCTCCGGCAGCGTGCCGGGAGCAGCTTCAGAATCTCCCCGAACTAGGGTTCGAGGTGGCGGCAGCGTCGGATGTGTTTCTGGAAAATAATCATCGCCCTTCTGTTTTTAGGTTAGAAGGAAATTTATAGGCATCGAGGGAGGCCGAGGCGGCGTCCAGGGGGAAGGGGCGGGTCCTACCTATGGCCCCACCTCAGGCCGCGGCTAGGGGTAGCCCCTGGCCCCTGGGTGGCCCCTCCGGCTCCCCTTTGGTCCAGGTCTTTATCTTGTCGCATAAAAAATCATCGTAAATCCTCGTCCAATTCCGAGAATATTTCTTGAAGTAACTTTTCTGCAATAGAAAACAGCAAAAACATGAACTGGCACTGGGCATCTTGTCAATAGGTTAGTCCAACAAAAAGCCTAAAAATAATGTAATTAAGTAATGAAAACATGTAACAATGACATATAAGTAGCATGGAACAATAAAAAATTATAGATACGTTTGACACGTATCAACATCCCCAAGCTTAACTCCTACTCGTCCTCGAGTAGGTAAGTGATAAACAAAAATAATTTTTGATGAGACATTCTACTAGCATAACCTTGATCAAACAACAATGTAAAGATTATGATATGAATAAAGTGATCCAAAACAATTGTCTATATTTGATATCAAGGCAAACAATGAATAAACAAGTTGCATCATTCAGGTAAAACATTTCACGAATAATACTTTGGAGACATGAAAGCATAAAGGTTAATCATAACATGAAAGTCTTCAAGGTAATATCTTCTTGTCAAAAGTGTTTGAAGTCAACACAAAGGAAGATACAAGTTTCAGCATTGCTTCAACTTTCAACATGCTTATCTTATAGATAAAGTCAACATAAAGAATCATGATTAAGAACAAAGATGCAATATAATCAACTGCACCCAGAGCCAGTGTTGCAAGCTTGCTTTGAGTAGACAGAAAGAAGAGGAAAACCGACTCAACATAAAGTAAAAGAAAGACCCTTCGCAGAGGGAAGCAGAGATTAATCATGTGCTAGAGCTTTTTATTTTATTAAACAGAAGTAAAATGATTTTGAGATATGCATGCTTTCGTCAACGAATCCATAGCAAAGAAATCCGTAGGCTCCCATAGAGGAACGAGTACATTCCTCTTTCTCCTTTGTTTATCACTAGCCAATGTTTGACCGATTTCTCAGGTTCATTGTTTGAAGGAGATATTAATGATGTTGAATTTATATTTTGTGGGCTGGGAACTGATGTCTACTACACGCTTCTATTCTTTTAGACTTGTTGGGCCTCCAAGCGCAGAGGTTTGTAGGACAGTAGCAAATTTCCCTTAAGTGAGTAACCCAGGGTTTATCGAATCCATGGGAGGAAGAGGTTGAACGTATCCTCTCTCAAGCAATCCTGCAATTAAGATACAAGAAGTCTCTTGTGTCTCCAGCACACCTAATACAATGGCTAATTGTATAGGTGCACTAGTTCGGCGAAGAGATAGTAAAATGCAAGTGATGTCGATGGTAAAAGGTGATTTTGTAATTCTGTAATAAAAATGGCAGCAAGCAAACAAGTGACAAAAGTGACTAAAAACAGTGTATCAATGCTTGGAAACAAGGCCTAGGCTTTATACTTTCACTAGTGACTACTCTCAACATCATTAACATAATTAAACACATAATAGTTCCCACAAAAATACATGCATGGTAGACGTTACTCGGAGATCATTCTTTCGTGGATCAAATAGGATGAGAATTGCGTAGGGCTACGAAAAGCACACCTTAAAGTTCGTATTCCACATCTATGGACACTTCATGCTGTCACTATCCGCATCCAAAGATAGTACTAACAAACACCACAACCTATTTCTTGAATAATCTCTTTCTTCAATAACACAAGCATCAATAAACCTCATGATCTATTCAATCCAACAATAATAAAGAACAAACTCATGATGAAGATCCCTCTAATCTTGATGCATAGAGCCACACACGGCACCCTCACTGTAGCTTATTCAACTTGCAGTCAATTAGGCTATATGATCTTTGCTTGCGGCATCTCTAACTCAGCCATGCAGCACCTGTATGAAAGTCAGTACCATCCCGTTAAGGACAGGTTTTGTTGTTCATATGTCAAGGGCTGGTAAGGTTTTGCGCGTTGTATCGAATTAAATAGGGTTATGAAAGCTGTTTTGTACACATCTTCCTCACTCATCCTGATCTGATGGTACCCAGATCTGAGGTCTATCTTAGAGAAGTACCTTGCCCCATGTAATTCATCCAAAAGATCATCAATGATTGGTATAGGGTACTTGTTTTTCACTGTACTGGTATTAAACTTCCTATAGTCAATGCGAAGCCTCCAACGCGGAGCGCCTTCTTCTTCACTAACAACGCTGGGCAAATGGGCTGGTGGAAGGTTGAATGGATTTCTGCTGTAATTCCTCCATGATTTTCTCAATGGAAAGTTTCTGAAATAAGAATATCCATAGGGACTTTGATTGACAGGTTTAGTCCCTGGTAGTAAGGGTATTTTGTGGTATATTTTCCTCCTAGGAGGTCACTCTGTAGGCTCAACAAACAATTCACTGAAGCCATTCAAGACCGGTTGCAGGGCAGACAGACCATTGACTTGACATGACCGTAATACATACAGAATAAGAAGGATAAGCTATAAGATAGAGATCTGGATTGTTGTGCTCCGGAATAAAGAAGAATACCATCTTGTCTAATTAAATACGAATACCATCTTATAACATCATATCCATTACACATAGGGAAACATCATGTATTCAACTATATACTAATAAAGCTCATGATCACAACGAAGATCACATCATGCGAGAGAGAGATAACCACATAGCTACTTGTATAAGCCTCAGCCCCGGTGAGGGACTACTCACGCATGGTCATGGTGAGTAGGAGCTTGATGGAGAGGTGCAGCCCGGAGGGGAGATGGCGGCCGGCGGTGGCGGCGACAGCCTTGGAGGCGGCGGCGGCCCTTGGGGCAGCGGCCCTTGGCCGTCCTTCTTCCTTGGAGATGGTGCTGGTATGGAGGAGGGTCTCCACCTCACGGCGGCTGTCTTGGAGGAGGAAACTTCGTGGTGCCCTTTGACCTAGGTTTCCTCTCTTTATATAGATTCCCGAATTTCCGTCATCAGATTTTTGGGCTTCAGTAAAACGGGGATATCTCGGCCGTACAGACAAGTATTGGGCCGAATTTTATGTCTAAATCGATTGGCAGAAAATTCCCCACAACTTTCACAACCAAGCTTTTTTTATTTGACGTCATCTTCGGGTCGGTACGGGGCCATCTTCGAAAATAGTTGTTAGACAGATTTCAGGAAAGTCCAATTCCACTCCAACAATGTTTCCTTTTTGCACTCTTGTCAATATCCAAGTAATTCCTATACATCAAAGTGTAAAACGAGAACATTGTGCACTTTTGCCACTATTAATAGGTTAGTCCAATAAATCCATAAAATGATATAAAACATAATAAACACATGTGGCATTTGATATAAAACAAGCATGGAACATAAAAAATTATAGATACGTTTGACACATATCAGCATCACCAAGCTTAACTCCTACTCGTCCTCGAGTAGGTAAGTGATAACAAAATAATTTTTGATGAGACATGCAACCAACACAAACTTGATCAAGATAGTAATGTAAAGCATAGGACGTGAATGAAGTGATACAAAACAATTGTCTATAATTGATAATAAGAAAGCAATGAATAACCAAGTCGAATCATTAAAGCCAAACCTTTCATAAATAGTACGTTAAAGACATGAAAGCAATGTGACCGACATATTTGACTAATTCTCAAAGATAATAGTTCTACAACAAAGTGTTTGAGAATCAACATAAGAAAGATGTAAGCATTAGCAAAAAGCTTCAACTTCCAACTGCTTATCTTATAGATAAAGTCAATATAAAGATTCATGTTTAATCTAACGATGCAATATGATCAATGATACCCAGTGTCAATGCTATATGTTTGCTTTGGTGGAGATAGAAGGAAAAGGAAAACTGACTCGACATTAAAAGTAAAAGAAAGGCCCTTCGCAGAGGGAAGCAGGGATTAATCATGTGCTAGAGCTTTTTATTTTTATAAAACAGAAGTAAAACAATTTTGAGAGATGCATACTTTCGTCAACGATTTCACAACAGAGAAGCTATCTAGTCCCCCATAACAACCAAGGCTTTTAGACTTGTGAGAGCAGCTGGTTTTAGAGGAACGAGTACATTCCTCTTTCTCCTTGGTTTCACGACTGTCCAATGTTTGAGCTGATTTCTCCGATTTTCATTGCGCGGAGGAGAATGGTGAGTTATATTTATATTTTGCTTAAGCTGATCTCGGGTTGATTCAAGTGAAGACGTAAACCATTGACACCGGGTGAAAGGGGGGAAATGACCTTGCTTGTCACAAGTTATATCTAACTCTCTACTGCTTCCTCCTGAGCTTAAAAACAGAGCCACAAAAAGGGGTATTTTGAATATTTTAAAGGTAGCACATGACAAATTTACTTGGAATGGCAAGAAATACTATGCATAGATAGATATGGTGGACTCAGCTGGCAAGATAGTTTGGCTTTGGGATTTGGATGCACGAGTGAACTCTACACTCAGTATGAATTTTTGGGCTTAGTAAAAGAGGTATTTGAAGCAAACATCTAACATTAACCGGTAACAGAGTAACATAAGACATTAGTCAATCATAACTATACATGCTCCACACTGTCTCCTTTGTTGACCAAACAATTATTTTGATGGAAAGATTAGTTTTAAGAATTAACAACTACGAAACACCACATAGTTTCAAGATTTTAATAGTATTTCTTTACTAATCAATTTCCACTCAAATAACTAGCAAGTTTAAGCATTCATCTTAATATCTCAAAACAAATGAGAAGCATCAAGTATCCACACAATGATCTACAAGACTATGCAGGCTTTCATTTCATTCCAATATTACATGGATAACATTTTGTCACTTTGACAATTCAAGAAATTTATCAATAACAACTCTCCAATAAGTATAAGTGAAGAACAAGAGAGTTTAACATCAACTAGCAGCCCTAAATAAGATAAAAGCTAAAAGCGAGAGCTTACTAGCAAACAAACAGTAGCTAAGAATACTCAACAAGATATAAGCGAAGCAAAGGAGTATTCAAATGGAAAAGCGGAGTGTGTCTCTCTCCCACACAAATAAAGCTAGGATCCAACATATGACCAGTAAACAAACAAACAAAACTGAAAGCAAAAAGATGCTCCAAGCATAGCACATAATATGTAAAGTGATAAAAACTTAGTTCAACGAAGACGACCTCATGATAGTCGATGAAGAAGAGGGGATGCCTTGGGCATCCCCAAGCTTTGACGCTTGATGGTTCTTGATATTCAGAGGGGGTTCCATGGGGGCATCTCCAAGCTTGAGCTCTGATCCATCTTCTATTTCTTCATTATCCTCTCCTTTGGAACTTAAAAACTCACTTCACACAAAACTTCTCATAAACTGATTAGAGGGTTAGTGCTCATAAATTAAAATGCACATATGTTCAACTCAAGACAAATTGCAAACAACTTTATTCGGCATTAGCTACTGTTTACTAAGCCTAAATGTGGTACTCCTCCTCAAGAGTATCACATTTGACGATAGTAAAGAGACGAATACAAAATAAAAGTAGAATCTGTCAAAAACTGAACAGCCTGTAAAGATTGAATTTTTCGAGGCACTTCTATAGCTCAAATAAGAAAACTAAAAACTAACGAAAGATAGATAAAAGTATCAGGCTTGCTTTCAAAAAATATCAGAAAAATATAAAATTCAGGGATTTTCTGGATTTTCGAACAGTGAAGGACATAAATCTGTTTCTGGACAGCAAAATAATACCTCGCACTTTCAATGCATTAGAGGCTAAACTTGGCACAAAAACCAAAAGAAAAAGATACAATGAAGTTGCTACAGAGGCAACAACTTCATGACTCAAGAAAAACAAAAACAAACTGAAAGTAAAAGATGGGTTGCCTCCCAACAAGCGTTTTTCTTTATAGCCTTTTAGCTAGGCTTGAGATTTTAATTATGCTCTCATAAGAATAGGAATTGAAACATAAAAGAGAGCATTAAGAAGCAAATATCAAACACTTTTAAGTCTAACCCACTTCCTATGCATAGGAATCTTGTAAGAAAATAAATCATTGAAGCATAAAGCTAATAGCATAGGAAGGCAAAGCAAATGCAACTTCAAAACTTTCAACATAAAGAGAGGAGACTTAATATTGTTGAGATATTTAAAGACATGTTTCCCTCTCTCATAATAACTTTCAGTAGCATCATGAGCAAACTTAATAATATAATTATCACATAAAGCATTCTTGTCATGATTCACATGCATAAAATTATTATTACTCTCCACATAAGTAAAATCCTTCTCATTAGTAATAGTGGGAGTAAAACTATCATAGCCATCATTGTAATCATCATAAATAGGAGGCATATAATAATCATAATAAACTTTTTCCTCAATAGTAGGTGGACTGAAAAGATCACATTCATCATTATAATCATCATATATTGGAGGCAAAGTATCATCAAAGCAAATTTTCTCCTCAAAGCTTGGGGGGCTAAAAAGATCATATTCATCAAAACCGGCATGCCCAAGCTTGAAATTTTCCATAGCATTAGAAACAATGGCATTCAAACAAATCATACTAATAACATTGCTACTAGCATGATTATTGTGCAAATAAAGTTCCATAGGTTTTTTAATTTTCTCTTCAAAAGCATCATGACCAATTTCAAGATAGAGTTTATAAAGCTCTCTCATTTTTTTGTTGTTTTCTATTAAGCCTAACTAGTGAAATAAAAACAAGAAACAAAAAGATATAACTGCAGAATCTAAAGAAGATACCTTCAAGCACTCACCTCCCCAACAACAATGCTAGAAATTAGCTTCGTCGTCGGAGTGTGAGTACCGCTTACCTTTCCTCCCCGGCAGCGGCGCCAGGAAAGAGCTTGATGTCTACTACATGCTTCTATTCTTGTAGACTTGTTGGGCCTCCAAGCGCAGAGGTTTGTAGGACAGCAGCAAATTTGCTTTAAGTGAGTAACCCAAGGTTTATCGAATCCACGGGAGGAAGAGGTTGAATGTATACTCTCTCAAGCAATCCTGCAATTAAGATACAAGAAGTCTCGTGTGTCCCCAACACACCTAATACAATGGCTAATTGTATAGTTGCACTAATTCGGCGAAGAGATAGTAAATGCAAGTGATATGGATGGTAAAATGTGATTTTGTAATTCTGTAATAAAAATGGCAGCAAGCAAACAAGTGACTAAAAACGGTGTATCAATGCTTGGAAACAAGGTCTAGGCTTCATACTTTCACTAGTGACTACTCTCAACATCATTAACATAATTAAACATATAATAGTTCCCATAAAAACACATGCATGGTAGACGTTACTCGGAGATCATTCTTTCGTGGATCAAATAGGATAGGAATTGCGTAGGGCTACGAAAAGAACACCTTAAAGTTCGTATTCCACATCTATGAACACTTCATACAGTCACTATCCGCATCCAAAGATAGTACTAACAAACACCACAACCTATTTTTTGAATAATCTCTTTCTTCAATAACACAAGCATCAAGAAACCTCATAATCTATTCAATCCAACAATAATAAAGAACAAACTAATGATGAAGATCCCTCTAATCTTGATGCATAGAGCCACACACGGCACCCTCACTGTCACCGTGGTATCGTGATCACAACGGTGATTCTGCAAATTATACTAGATAACACTACTTGAGCAACATCATATCCATTACACATAGGGAAACATCATGTATTCAACTATACTAATAAAGCTAATGATCATAACGAAGATCACATCATGGGAGAGAGAGATAACCACATAGCTACTTGTATAAGTCTCAGCCCCGGTGAGAGACTACTCACGCATGGTCATGGTGAGTAGGAGCTTGATGGAGAGGTGCAGCCCGGAGGGGAGATGGCGGCCGCGCCGGCGGCGGCGGCGGCCCTTGGGGCAGCCGCCCTTCTTCCTTGGAGATGGTGCTGGTATGAAGGAGGGTCTCCACCTCACGGCGGCTGCCTTGGAGGAGGAAAATTCGTGGTGCCCTTTGACCTAGATTTCCTCTCTTTATATAGATTACCGAATTACCGTCATCAGATTTTTGGGTTTCAGTAAAACGGGGATATCTCGGCCGTACGGACTCGGATTGGGCCGAATTTTATGTCTAGATCGATTGGCAGAAAATTCCCCACAACTTTCGCGACCAAGATTTTTTGATTTGACGTGGTCTTCGGGTCGGTACGGGGCTATCCTAGAAAATAGTTATCAGACAGATTTCAGAAAAGTCCAATTCGACTCCAACAAGGTTTTCTTTTTGCACTCTTGTCAATATCGAAATAATTCCTACACATCAAAGTGTAAAACAAGAACATTGTGAACTTTTGCCACTATTAATAGGTTAATCCAATAAATCCATAAAATGATGTAAAATATAATAAACACATGTGGCATTTGATATAAAACAAGCATGGAACATAAAAAATTATAGATACGTTTGAAACGTATCAGGAACCCTTGCCAACTCTCTCAAAACAATTGGCAAGTTTCAAGTTATTCAAACATGAAGATCTACATGACTATACAAGTTTTTCATCACACCACTACCACATGCACGGCATTTTTATCATTCCAACAAATCAAGCAAGCTACCACAAACAACTCTCTAAACAAATATAAGTGAAGCAAAAGAGAGTCTAATAACAACGACTAACAGCTCTTAAAAAGATATAAGCGAAGCACAAGAGCTGATGAGAAAACAAAGCTGAGAATACTCAACAAAATATAAGCGAAGCACATGAGTATTCTAATGAAAAAGCGGAGCGTGTCTCTCTCCCACACAAGATAGCAAGGATCCAACAAAGTACATGACCAGCAAACAAGCTAACACAAATTTAAAGCAAAGTAAAATGACGCTCCAAGAACATCACATAATATAAGAAGTGATAAAAACATAGTTTCGACGGAGACGACCTGATGGTTGTCGATGAAGAAGAGGGGATGCCTTGGGCATCCCCAAGCTTAGATGCTTGAGTCTTCTTGAATGTTCAGTGGGGTGCCACGGGGGCACCCCCAAGATTGTGCTTTTGTCCATCCTTCAACTTCGTTCATCATCTTCTCTCGTGGAATCTAAAAACTCGCTTCACACAAAACTTTGCATAAACTGATTAGAGGGTTAGTCCCAATAAAACAAAACTCACTTTGGTTCCACTAAGACAAATTGAAAAAACTTGATTTAGCATTAGCTACTGTTTTCTAAGTCTTAACGGTAGCACTCCATCCAAAAATACCACTAATGACGTTAATAAAAGAGGCAAACACAAATAAAGGCAGAATCTGTCAAAACTGGACAGTCTGTAAAGATCTATTTTTTAGAGGTAATTATGGGGCTCAAATTAAAAAACTTAAAACCAATGAAAGATAGATAAAAGTATAAGTCTTGCTGTCAAAAATTTCCAGAAAAAGATAATGTTCTGGGATTTTTTGGATTTTCCTGCAACAGGAGCTCAGAATCTGTTTCTGGACAGCAAAACAAAACTTTGCACTTTCTAAGCATTAGAGGCTAATTCTTGGCACACAAAAACTAAAAACAAGGATACAATAAAGTTTCTACAGAAGCAACAAATCCATGATTCAAAAAAGTAAAAACAAACTGAAAGTAAAATTGGGTTGCCTCCCAACAAGCGCTTTTCTTTAACGCCTTTTAGCTAGGCGCAATGCCAAATATCAAGTCTTTTCGGAGGCCTTAGCAAAATCAAGAACATAGCTAGACCTTATGATTGATTCAAAAGGTAGCTTCATTATATTTCTAGGGAAGTGTTCCATCCCTTTTCTAAGAGGAAACTGAAATCTTATGTTTCCCTCTTTCATATCAATAATAGCACCAACGGTTCTCAAAAAGGGTCTCCCTAAGATAATAGGACAAAAAGCATTGCACTCAATATCCATAACAATGAAATCAACAGGAACATAATTATTATTAACAACAATAAGGACATCATTAACTCTACCCAAAGGAATCGACAAGATGCACATATAAATGACATTCTTCCAAAGGTTTTAAATCAAGCATATCATAGAAACTTTTAGGCATAACAGAAACACTAGCACCAAGATCACACAAAGCATTGCAACCCAAGTCATTTATTTTCATCTTAATAGAGGGATCCCAACTATCTTGTAATTTTCTAGGAATAGAGTTTTCAAGTTGGAGCTTTTCTTCCCTAGCTTTGATAAGAGCATCGGTAATGTGTTTAGTAAAAGCAATGTTTAACCTACTAGCATCCGGTGACTTAGCAAGTTTTTGTAGGAACTTTATGACTTCAGTAAGATTTAAATTATCAAAATCAATTTCATAATCTTTAAAGAGGCTAGGAGGATCATCATTAGTAGTTTGGATAGTATAAACATTAACAGTTTTACTATCTATTTCAGCAATTTCAGCTTCTTCTCTTTCTCTAGCCCACCTAGCATGCAAACAAGCTAACATCCTTTCATTCTCATTAATTTGGATAGAAATAACATTTAAAGATTCAGTAGGTTTGTCTTGAAGAGGAGTGGTTCTAATTTTTAAAATTTCAACATCATGAGCAAGATTCTCCACTTTAGAGACAAGACTATCTAGTTTTTCAAGTTTCTCTTCAACAGTTTTATTGAAAGCCCTTTGAGTAGTGATGAAATCTTTTAGGACATTCTCAAGATCAGCAGGCACACTTTTATTAGCATTATAATAATTACCATAGGAATTACCATAAGAGTTGCCATTATTAGAGGGATAAGGGTTATAGTTGTTACCACCAAAATTATTTCGATAAGCATTATTGTTGAAGTTATTTCTATTAAGGAAATTAACATCAACTTGATCCTTTTCTTGAGCAATTAATGAAGCAAGAGGCACACTATTAGGATCAATAGGGGACTGATTGGTAGCAAGAATAGACATAATCATATCAACCTTCTCATTCAAAGAGGAAATTTCCTCGACAGAATTTACCTTCTTACCAGTTGGAGCTCTTTCGGCGTGCCATTGTGAATAATTTATCATCATCTCATCCAAGGGTTTAGTTGCTGCACCTAATGTGGTGGACATGAAGGTACCACTGGCGGCCGAATCCAACAAATTCCATGAAGAAAAATTCAAACCTGCATAAAAAGTTTGGACAACCATCCAAATAGTTAATTCATGCGTGGGACAATTTTTAACCATAGACTTCATTCTTTCCCAAGCTTGAGCAACATGTTCATTATAAAATTGTATAAAGTTCATAATGTTACTCCTTAATTGTATAATTTTAGCAAGTGGATAATATTTCCCAATAAAACCATCTTTGCATTTAGTCCAAGAATCAATGCTATTTCTAGGCAAAGACAATAAACATTCTTTAGCTCTCCCTCTCAAAGAGAAAGGGAAAAGTTTCAGTTTTACGATGTCACGTTCAACCTTTTTATATTTTTGCATATCACATAACTCAACAAAGTTATTAAAATGGGAGGCGGCATCATCAGTACTAGCACCAGAAAATTGCTCTTTCATAACAAGATTTAGCAAAGCAGGTTTAATTTCATAAGATTCCGCTTTAGTGGAGGGTGGAGCAATTGGAGAGCATATGAAATTATTATTATTAGTGCTAGTAAAGTCACACAACTTGGTATTTTCAGTGGAAGACATATTGAAAAAGAAAACTAACAAAACAAGAATAAAGACTACACTAATTGTTTTGGGTTTAAAAAATTTTAAACGAGTAAATAAGCAAAACAAGAAGTAAACTAAGCAAGAAAAAAACAAAGTAAAGTGATTGGGCGTGCGAGACTCCCCTTGCTGCAGCTCCAAAGTCCCCGGCAACGGCGCCAGAAAACTACTTGATGATTACTGGCAGAGTTGGGTGGTGCCCCAAGCGAAGGCATGGATGTAGCAAGTAGCAGTTCCCTCAATGAAGAACCAAGATTTAATCGAACCCGTAGGACTTTGAAATCAACAACAAGGTGAACGTCGACGGTCTCTGGTGCTTATACGTGACGAACGTGGACCTGCACACACTCAAACAATTACTTTGCCCCCAACGGCAGGAAGGTTGTCAATCTTCCCGGTCTGCTAAAAACAAAGCGGTTAAACGTATAGTGTAGTGAAATGATTTATGAAAACGGACCAGCGAGCAAGTGATGATGGAAAGCAAGTAAACGAGGTTGTGAACAATGTAAAAAGATGGACCGGGGGCCATGGGTTCACTAGCGGTGTCTCTCTAATAAATAAAATACACATATGAAGGGTAAACAAATTACAGCTGGGCAATTGACAAAATTATCACACAAACTTAATCTAGCTATATCAGAGTGTTCATGGTAATATTCATGTAGGCATCACAACAAGGAACAAAGACCGCCATCCAATTGCATCTTTGTCTAAAAAGTCCACCTAGGGATCGCTATCCAGCCTGTCACCCATCGGTATTAAGTTGCAAGCAACAGACAATTGCATTAAGTAAAGTGTATGATGTAAGCAACATTTATAATCACGTAGACATAAACATCGCTGTTTTACCCTTAGTCGCAACAGCACACCCTCGTCCTTAGACGTTTCTGTCACTCATGCCCAGGCACAAAAGGGGCCATGAACCAACTATCTAGCATAAATACTCCCTCTTGGAGACACACGCAATTACTTGGCCAAAGCAACTACACACATCGGAGAGCATGCAAGAACATAAATTAACATATAAGAATCATGCACAATCTGATCATAACTTCATAATCCATCGGATCCCAACAAACACATCATATAGCATTATAAATAGTCGATCTTGATCATGTAGGGTAGCTCACAAGACCATAAACATGAAGCACAAGGGAGAGAGACAACCATCTAGCTACTGCCATGGACCTGTAGTCCAAGGTGGAACTACTCACACTTCATCCCGGTGGAAGGCATGGCGATGTAGAGCCCTCCGGGATCGATCTCCCCTCCGACAGCGTGCCGGGAGCAGCTTCAGAATCTCCCCGAACTAGGGTTCGAGGTGGCGGCGGCGTCGGATGTGTTTCTGGAAAATAATCAGCGCCCTACATTTTTAGGTTAGAAGGAAATTTATAAGCGTCGAGGGAGGCCGAGGCGGCGTCCAGGGGGCAGGGGCGGGTCCTACCCACGGCCCTACCTTAGGCCGCATCTAGGGGTCACTCCTGGCCCCTGGGTGGCCCCTCCGGCTCCCCTTAGGTCTAGGTCTTTATCTTGTCGCATAAAAAATCGTCGTAAATCCTCGTCCTACAAGAATATTTCCTGAAGTAACTTTTCTGAAATAGAAAACAGCCAAAACAGGGAACTGGCACTGGGCATCTTATCAATAGGTTAGTCCGACAAAAAGCCTAAAAATGATGTAATTAAGTAATGAAAACATGTAACAATGACATATAGGTAGCATGGAACAATAAAAAATTATAGATACGTTTGACACGTATCATACACCTTTCAACATAACTGAGGAAACACTAGAATCGAGCAAATTCATGATCCAGCTACACCAGTTCTCCCCAAAACCTTTATTTCTGAGAATACCAGTGTTCAAAATATCAGCCGGTATAGCGATAAATCGGTCGGTTTATCGGTTACCGGTTCCTGACCGGTAAGATAAGCGAATACCACCGGCGTATACCGGTACACCGATATATCTGCGTTCAGATGATATATCACCGATATTCACCGATATATCGCCGATATTCACTGGTTAATTTGTGGGACCCAACCTATTTAGCTCCAATTTTTAATTTTGGTTGAGTTTTTTGGAGTCTTGATGCCTTCTATTTGTATAAATGGTTACTTCCGGTACATATCAGGTTGCTTAAGAGTGATACATATGACATGGCTTATGAGTTTGCCATGTAAATTGATCCTGATGATATGAAAATCTGATATTTTTGAAAAATCTTGCCGATAAATAGTCGACCGATAAGATCGATAAATTGGCTGATAAGCCGATTTATCTCTTATCTTGGGTCGACCGATAAGTTAACGAGAAGCGATATCCCGAACATTGGAGAATATCAATGATAACTTAATGCTCTACTTTATCAAAGGCCTTTTCAAAGTCCAATTTGAGCAGCACAATCTTTTCCTTTGAGCGATGACATTTATGCAGATATTCATAACTCCATGCCAAGCAATCCTGAATATTCCTGGACTTTAGGAAACCATATTGGTTTGATGAACTAACTGCTTGATCCCTATCTGAAGTCTGTTTGCAAGTACTTTGGTTATAATTTTCAGCACACAATTCAGGAGAGAAATAGGCCTAAAGTCATTGACTGAAGTCGGAGTAGATGTCTTAGGAATAAGCGTGATGTAGGACGAGTTAATGCACTGAATATTGAAAGTATCATCATAGAACTATGTGCCTAAGTCATAAACATCCTGCTTGATAATGTGCCAACATTTTTTGAAAAACTCACAGTTAAAACCATCTGGACCAGGGGGTTTGTTATTGGGCAGATCTTTCACCACCTCATCAATCTCATCACAAGAAAAAGGTTGTTCCAGAGCCGACAAGTCTCTAGTTGTGTCTGCAATAGTCTGTCCAGGGGAAAGAGCATTTCATGGGGTTCAGATTACCCTAGTCTCTCTTTATAGGCCATCCAAAGGAGATTGGCTTTAGCCTCATGACTGGAATGAGAAATGTCATCATCAACCAAAGTGCCAATATGGTTCCTCCTATGTTGAGTGGAAGCAATAGAATGGAAGAAGCTGGAGCATTCGTCTCCTAATTTAACCCATTTGATCTTCCCTCTCTGTTTCCAAAAGAGATGTTGTTTAGAAAGCAAGGAGGAGTGTAGCTATTTGAAAGAAGTTCTCAAATTCCATTCTCTGGCTGTCAAATACCTCGAGTTTTCAAGTGCATCAAGAAGGCTAATAACATCATTAAGATCCTTGATAGTATTCCTCAAATTTTGATGACCCTTGGCCCAATTTTTCAAAACTCCACAAAGGATCTTGAACTTCGCTGAAATTCTTTTAGCTGCATCCTGATAGTAGACTTAATTTTTCCATGTATTCTCCACTAATGGAAGAAAGTCATCATATTCCATCCAGAAATTCTCAAATCTAAAAACTGTAGACTTTGGGATAGCAGTTTTGATTGAAATAACACAGGGCACATGGTCAGAAGTTGTCATCCCCAGAGGAGAGGCCAGAGTATCTGATGATCGGTGATGGTAGCGTCGGGTTGTGCCCCAAGCGAAGGTGTGGATGTAGTAAGTCGCAGTTTTCCCTCGTTAACGAACCGATGTTTATCGAACCAGTAGGACTTTGAAATCAACAACAAAGTGAATGTTGAAGATCTCTGGCATTTAATCTTCAACAGACGTGGACCTGCACACACTCAACCAATTACTTTGCCCCCAACAGCGGAAAGGTTGTCAATCTTTCCGGTCTCGCAGAAAACAAAGCGGTTAATTGTATAGTGAAATAGATGAAAATATGAAAGTGGACCAGAGGATTAATGATGATGAAAAGTGATGAATAAAGGTTGCAATCAATGTAAAAACATGGACTGGGGGCCATGGGTGTAACACCCCAAGATCGGTACTATGCAGACTTAAGCGTTCTAGCCAAATCCGCATAATATCGATCCTAGGACGCCCACCAGGCATAACGTGCACGTCGCAGCACACACGTTATGCGGGTGGAATTGTGATAACATTACAACAGTTCTCGATGGACCCCCAAAAGAACATATATACAACAACGACTCACCGAGTCAAGAGCAAAGATACAATACAAAGATCCAAATAAGAACGGAAGCGGGTAGCGTCCGTCTACGAACAAGATGCAAATTGGACTAAGAGTCCTGAAGATAAGCAAAAGGCACCATATCCCTGCCCAGGCCAAGCCTAGCCGGAGGGATTCCCAAGCTAACGTCGTCAGACTTCAAACCTGTTGGCTACATTGGAATAGCAGCCCTGAAGGGGTCAGTACTAGTAGAAGTACTAGCAAGTAATACTCACAAGATATCAAAACTGGAATTCCGGGGAAAGAGGGTTAGCGATTGAGGCGGCGGCAAGCAGCACTACAACTTATAGAGACACGCTACAACTTGCGTCTAATAGAGACAAGGTAAGAGAGCGCATAGAGAACCAACTATGCTAACACCAAACATACCCAACCAATTCCTTACCAGCCCGGTTTACCACGAGCAGCGAGCCCAAAGGCACACACACAGTTGGCAATTTTATAGGTTATTATTCAATTAATCTATCTTACTAGTCAAGTTATTATTATCAGGTGTAGGTTGTCTATGATCTTGTTAGCCAGCATCATCACCAAGTCGTCCATAACCGCGGACACGGCTTTTCGAAAAGATTTAACCCTGCAGGGGTGCACAAATGTAACCACACGCACTTCAACCCTCATTGCCATGCAATTAGCACACTTCCGGGGTATGCTGGCAGGGTATCCGACGCTACACTTTCCTTCACTACAACACTAGTCCAGGGAACCACCTAGCTAAGTCTGTGTAGCGCCCCGACCCCAGAACTATACAGTGAAACGTTGTGTAACCGGTCATGCTACACAATCGAGGGTTACTGGGTTTACCAATCCCAGGCCAAAACTCATTGGCAGGTGTGCTCGGAATGGATCATCGGCACACAACACCTCGATCATGCCATAAGCTCAGACATCGCTTTCACGTATAGTAGAGAGACCGAGACTTGTGGAACAAACTGGCACATTGCAGACTCTACGACACAAAAACATATAGCAACTCATATATGAGAAAGATACAAATATTACACAACAAAAGGTCACAGACCATCAATTCATCAAGCGGAAGCGAAGTAGCGTTGTCTAATACAACAAGATGCGAATATAGGGCCTAAGAGGCCTACACATAAAGAAACCCAGCCAGCTTGCTCCACGGTCCCAAGCTGCCACCTTGGAACCCCGGACTACTAGTCGATGTCCACGTAGAACCCACCTAGCTGCTCGGTGTCGTCCTCCTCTGAAATACAAATATAAAGGCAGCAAAGAGAGACTGAGTACGATGTAATCGCAAGTTTAGTAGGGCGATATAGGACCAATGACTGACGGAGGCTCTAAGCTGTATATGTAGCTATTTGCATAAAGCTAGTTTTCCATTTAAAAGATATAAAGGACACACGGCATCGTCTATTCAGAATCTTTTCATAAAGGGGATAAGAGGGTAACATTTCATCTTCGGTTCTCGTCGAACCTACTTGTAGCCAAACCACTCATCTCACACAAGGCACTCCCTCGAATCACCCTCGAGGAAATGAACCTTTATCACAAGTTGATTATGCAACCTTTAGCTGCCATATCAATTAGGTTAATGTTATCTATGAGCTAATCCGCCTTTCCCAAGAGTTTGTCCGTAACCGTGGACACGGCTTTTCGAAAAGATTTTCCCTGCAGGGGTGTACTATTTTACCCATTGGTACCGTCCGGCTCACCTAATTGACCCTCTTCCGGGGAAGGCCGGCGAGCGAGCGCGGTTAAACCTTTACCTCGCGTGAGACTATCCAAGAGTCATCTGTGGCCACAGGGCAAGTTTCCCCAGCCTATTTCAGCCCCTGCCCCATCGCCACGCCCTAAACGCAAATCCTCATCAACATCATCTTTTCCACTCACACGCAAATGGAAAACCAAACTAGAGGACCCTTGGATACGCCCGCACAAGTTATTCAGTTAGTAAGGCGCCCATACACCCACCAATGGCAGCACGCTCGGTTCTTGGTTCTAGCTAAAAGCACTTTCATCCTAGGCGGCAAGAATGAGGCAAAACACCATCCCCGATGGCAACTCATCCAAGCCTTTTAGCAAATTAATTTATCCACCCCAATTAACCATCATGTCCGAACATTCCACCACCATTCATAATAATGGAATTATACCACCGGACAAAAATATATCAGTTGACTAAGCATGGCTAAGCATAGCTAAGCATATATAACAACAATTGTATCTTTGTCTCCGGCCAACACATCAAACCTAGGGTTTATAGGAGGGGAAACATGGGATGGTTCAGGGGATAAACATGCATTCATAGGATACTCTACATCTTGATCAAAAGAGACATTTGAATCGCATGCAATATTATGTTGGATAAAATAAGTTTGTAAAACAATTGGATGCTAGATGCCAAGAAGGTTAGGTTATCTCTTGCCTTGCTGCTGGGGCGTGTAGTACGGCTCGTCGGGGTAGATAGGGGAACCCTCGACTCCGGAATCTATCGATACCCAAAAGAAATACAAAGAACACATAAATCACACGAACACAAGGTGCAATGCTCAATCACATGATGACATGTCAATTTTCATGCAAGGATACCATCATTTAATTTATTTAACAAATTAAATGGAGTTCCAAATAATTAGGACATTATTTGGAAAACACCCCATATGTAGCTTAATGTCCAATTGTCATAAATGATTACATTATTTAGATTTTGCTCAAATATGCATGAATATGACATGATTAGATAGGGTTTGTTCTTCCGATCATTTTGGTACCTCATTTGTAATTATCGGAGCACCGATGAATAAATAGCAAATTAATTAACCAATTGAATTTAATTCATTTCAACAAGTTATGAATAACATCAAATAAATAAATGGTGATCATGATGTGATAAGTGCATGGTTCGATTGCATTTGAGGTGTTGATCACATTGATATATTATTCATAATTTTTGGATAATTATTTAATAAGTTATGATTTTTCCCAATTTGGTATTATTTATGCCAATTTAGGAGTTCATAATTAAACAGCAAAAATTTATTCAAAAGGGCAAGGCAATGTTACCAAATAATAGGAGATGTTTTTCTGAGCAAATTGATATTTGATTTGTCAAATTTGGAGCATTTTTCAAATAGTTATGAATTGTTTTTACATATATTTCAGCTCCAAAAAGAAAAACCAAAAAGCCTGGGAGGCCGGCCTCCAACCCGGCCAGGCCGGGCTCAAGGCCGGGGGGCAGCCCGAAGGGGTCGGCCTTGTGGCCGGCCCAGGCTGGCGCGAGGCCGGGCCAGTGCCCGAAGCGGCCGGCCTCTGGCCGGCCCAGACTGAGCCCAGGCCGGGGCAAGGCCGGGCCCCTGCCCGAGCCAACCGGCCTCCTGGCCGGCCAGGCTGGGGTCTAGGCCGGGGTCACTGGCGCGGCGGCACGGCGATGGCCGGCGTCGATCGGCGGCGGGGAGGAGAAATGGGGAAGAGGGAAAAGGCCAAAACATAGCGGGGCTCACCCTGAGTTGATCGGTGGGGCCGGCGCGGCGAGGGGGAGGCGGGACTCGCCGGAAATCGGCCGGCGGCGAGCGGCCGAGGCGGGAGGGCGAGGACGACGATGCACGCGTCGCCGTAGGGCCTCCCGGCCCGATTCCTTCGGTGGGGAGGGAGCCGAGGATGCGGCGGACCTCCCTGCGGTCCTGGATCCAAGCGGCGCGGCTCCAAGTGACGGTGGTTCGACGGCGGGCGCGAGCTCATCCACGGCCGATCGTGCGCGAGAGGAGGAAGAGGGAGAGCACAGGGGAGGGAGCAGGTGAGAGGGGAGAGAGGCACTGCAGCAGGGGGGCCTCCTCGACCAGCAGGGAGCAGGTGAGAGCACAGCCGCGTGCGCGGCAGGGAGGCATGGCGCCAGTGCCGTCGACCACGGTAGATGAGAGAGAGAGGGAAAAGAAGTTTCACGAATAACTCCCTGGGACTTTTAAATAAATTGCAAACAAGTCCAGCGGCAGGTTTTAACCATTTAAATAAGGCACCAGGACCTTTTTATAAAATTTGCAAAAATTCATATAGGCTCCAAATGACCTTTAGGTGCTCCACAAAATTTGGTTTGTCAAAATAAAATGTTTTGGCCAACCTTTGTTCACAGGATTTAATTGAAGGCATTTTTTATATTTTACACAATTCATTTATTTGGAGTATCTAGACACTTCCAAAGATATTGAAAATATTCATGGAAGCCCTCACCATAATATTGAAGCTCCCCATGATTTTAGTTTGAATTTTGGAAAAGTTTAACTTGGTTCCAAAAATGGAAATTGAATTGAACCAATTTGAATTATAAAATTCATTTCTTATTTGCCAACATTTTGTAATTGTGAATTGGTCATACAAGCAAAGTTGGAACTTCCTAAACAATTTGGAAGTTCATTTATTTTGTTGACATGGTGAGCAATGGTCTTTGGTTTGGATGTTGGGAAGTTGGCCTCCCCAATTCAATTTGTTTCCAAATGGATGTTTGAATTAGCAAATGCATGTGGATGCTATGATGCAAACATGAAAACAAAAAGTGGAAAAATTCTTCGTATTTTTCATTACCAAGTTGGTGCTGTTACAATTCTACCCCCCTTATAGGAATCTCGCCCCGAGATTCTAGGCTTGAGTGAAGAAGGCAGGGTATTCCTGACGGAGACTAGTTTCTCGCTCCCATGTGGCTTCTTCCTCGGAATGGTTGGACCATTGAACCTTTAGGAACTTGATAGTATTGTTGCGGGTTTTCCTCTCCGCTTCATCCAAGATGCGGATAGGATGCTCGCGATAGGTCAAATCCTCCTGAATGTCCAATGCCTCATGATCAACCCCACGGATTGGATCCTTGAAGCAACGACGGAGTTGGGAAACATGGAACACATCATGGACATCCGGGAAATTGGAGGGCAACTCAAGTTGATAGGAGAGATCTCCTCGCTTGGCTAGGACGGTGAAAGGGCCAACATAGCGAGGTGCCAACTTGCCCTTGATTCCGAAGCGACGAACGCCACGGAGAGGAGAGACCCGAAGATAGGCCTTGTCACCAATTTCATAATGGACCTCTTGATGGTGCTTGTCATAATAGCTTTTCTGACGGGATTGAGCAGCCTTGAGATTTTCCCGAATAACACGGACTTTCTCTTCGGCTTCATTGATCACATCAGGACCGAAGAGGGACCTCTCTCCGGTTTCAGACCAATTGAGAGGAGTCCGGCATTTTCTCCCATATAGGACCTCAAAGGGAGCCATTTGCAAACTGGCTTGATAGCTATTGTTGTAGGAGAACTCGGCGAGAGGGAGGTACTTTTCCCAACCCTTGCCGAAGGAGATAACACAAGCCCGAAGCATGTCCTCAAGGACTTGGTTCACCCTCTCGGTTTGACCATCGGTTTGAGGATGATAAGCGGTGCTAAAGTTGAGGCGGGTTCCGAGAGCCTTTTGGAAGCTTTGCCAAAATTTGGACATAAACAGGCTTCCACGGTCTGAAATGATCCTCAAGGGAACCCTGTGCAAAGGAACAATCCGGGCCATATATAGCTCCGCCAATTTAACGGAGTTGATATCCTCTCGAACCGGAAGGAAATGGGCAACTTTGGATAGACGGTCAATGACCACCCAAATGGCATTGTTACCCTTTTGAGATCTTGGAAAACCGGTGATGAAATCCATACCAACTTCATCCCACTTCCACTCAGGAATGGCTATGGGACGGAGGGTACCGGCTGGCCTTTGATGTTCAGCCTTCACTCGGCGACAGACGTCGCATTCAGCAACATACTCGGCGATCTCGTGCTTCATGCAAGACCACCAGAATTGAGGGCGAAGATCTTGGTACATTTTTGTGCTACCCGGATGAATAGAGATGGGTGACTCGTGAGCTTCTGAGAGGATCAATTCTCTTAAGTTCCCACTCTTGGGCGCCACTAAACGGTCACCGAAATAGACAACACCATTGTCATCAACCGAGAAACAATTTGCCTTCCCATTTGCTATCTTCTCTTTGATTTCGAGGATTTCAGCATCATTTTGCTGGGCGGCCTTGATTTCATCCTCAAGAGTGGATTTGATCTCGAGGTTAGCTAGATAACCGGAGGGAACAATCTCCAGATTCAACCTAGCAAATTCCTCGTGGAGAGCCGGTTGCGCCTTTTCCACCATCACGGTGTTGCAATAGGCCTTGCGACTCAAGGCATCGGCCACAACATTTTCCTTGCCGGGTTGATAGTTGAGGGTCACATCATAGTCCTTTATTAGTTCCAACCATCTTCTCTGCCTCAAGTTCAGATCCGGCTGGGTGAAGAGATATTTTAGACTTTGATGGTCGGAGTAGATCTCACAACGGTTGCCCAAGAGGTAGGGCCTCCATTGCTTCAGAGCATGTACCACGGCGGCAAGCTCCAAATCATGAGTTGGATAATTTTGCTCATGTGGCTTGAGTTGACGGGAAGCATAGGCGACAACATGGCCCTCTTGCATCAACACACAGCCCCAGCCCTGGAGTGATGCATCACAATAGACGACAAAGTCTTTGTTTGCGCCGGGAAGGACAAGCACCGGAGTGGTTGTGAGCTTGACCTTGAGGGTTTGGAAACTCTCTTCAGCCTTGTCTGACCACACAAATTGTTTATTCTTCTTGAGAAGGTCAGTCAATGCTTTGGCTATCTTGGAAAAGCCCTCGATGAATCGGCGATAATAACCCGCCAATCCAAGGAAGCTTCGGATATCTTTGGCGGACTTGGGAGTTGGCCAGTCCAGGATTGCCTGAATCTTGTCTGGTATCACCGCTACTCCGGCAGCTGACACCACATGACCGAGAAAAATGAGCTCCTTTAGCCAAAACTCACACTTGGAGAACTTGGCATAGAGGCGGTGATCACGGAGCTTGGTCAAGACTAGTCGAAGATGCTCAGCATGTTCGTCTTCGGTTTTGGAGTAGACAAGGATGTCATCGATGTAAATGATGACAAACTTGTCGAGGTACTCGTGGAAGATGGAGTTCATCAGCCTCATGAATGTAGCCGGAGCATTTGTGAGGACATGACGGTGTACTCATATAACCCATAGCGGGTAGTGAAAGCCGTCTTCGGGATATCCTCCTTTCGGATCTTTATCTGGTGGTATCCTGACCTCAGATCCATCTTGGAGAATATTGTTGCACCAGCAAGTTGATCGAACATGTCAATCATTCGGGGAATAGGGTACTTGTTCTTGATGGTCACCGCATTCAGAGGGCGGTAATCAACAACCAAACGTGGAACATTTGTATCCCTCTTCTTGACAAAGATGACCGGGCAGCCCCAAGGTGAGCTACTCGGCCGGATGAATTCCTTTTCTAGCATCTCATCCAGTTGCTTCTTTAATTCAGTTAGCTCTTCCATTGGCATACGGTAAGGCCTCTTGGAAATTGGGGCGGTTCCCGGAACCAACTCAATCACAAACTCCACGCTGCGATCAGGTGGCATGCCGGGCAATTCCTCCGGAAAAACATTGGGGAAATCACACACCACAGCAACTTCATGCATTTCAGGCGGGGTGGTTCCTTCCAGGAAACATAAGCTGATCTTCGGTGAGAGTGGAGCGGCAGCGGAGGTAGTTGCGTACGAGGGTGACCAATAACTCACCAGCCCGACTGTTGGGTGGATCACGGTGACAGACTTGGCAGCACAGTCCAGGTTGGCCTGGTATTTGACTAACCAATCCATCCCCAGAATTATATCTAGCCCATCTGACTTCAGTGCTATCATCTGGAACGAGAAAGACCAATAACCTATGGTAATCTGGACTTCCGGAGCAACCCATTTTGTATGCCAACTAGAGCCTGGGGTCTTGACCACTAACGGGGAGTCCATGTTCACAAATGGGATTTGATGGTTGTGTGCAAATGCTATTGATATGAATGAATGCGATGCTCCAGAATCAAATAAGACTGAAGCAGGGTAATCATTGATTCGAAGCGTACCCATGAGAACTCCGGGGTCCTCCTCAACGCCTTCAGCCGAGACGTGGTTCAGGCGGCCACGGCTGATGGTGGTAGCCTTGGCGGCTGGGGTAGAGGGTGCTGGTGTAGGTGCTGCGGAAGCTGGTGCCTTCTGGGGACACTCCCTGGAGTAGTGCCCAGGCTGGCCACAAGCGAAGCAAGTGAGCCTCTGGTGTGGGGGAGGCAGCTGAGGGAGGAGACCACTTCCAGCCGCACCCAAGGTCGAGGTAGCTGGGCGAGGCAGAGGTGGCTTGAACCCTGAGGACCTTGGCACGAAGGGCGCCTTAGGCACAGCGCTGAAGGGCACGAATACCCGGCGCTTCTTGCCCTCAGAAGAAGAGGAGCTCTGGTTGTCAGTGGAAGCTGGCCTCTTGGAAGCCTCCAGCTCCTTCCTACCTTGCTCCATAGTGAGAGCCTGGTTGTAGAGCTCCTGGTAGGAGGTGAGCTAATCCGCCTTTCCCAAGAGTTTGTCCGTAACCGTGGACACGGCTTTTCGAAAAGATTTTCCCTGCAGGGGTGTACTATTTTACCCATTGGTACCGTCCGGCTCACCTAATTGACCCTCTTCCGGGAAAGGCCGGCGAGCGAGCGCGGTTAAACCTTTACCTCGCGTG
The DNA here is from genome assembly GCA_012064385.1 of Puccinellia tenuiflora. Lineage (NCBI taxonomy): Eukaryota > Viridiplantae > Streptophyta > Magnoliopsida > Poales > Poaceae > Puccinellia > Puccinellia tenuiflora. The sequence continues at coordinate 123,603 of QRDG01000967.1, read as the reverse complement.
AGACTATCCAAGAGTCATCTGTGGCCACAGGGCAAGTTTCCCCAGCCTATTTCAGCCCCTGCCCCATCGCCACGCCCTAAACGCAAATCCTCATCAACATCATCTTTTCCACTCACACGCAAATGGAAAGCCAAACTAGAGGACCCTTGGATACGCCCGCACAAATTATTCAGTTAGTAAGGCGCCCATACACCCACCAATGGCAGCACGCTCGATTCCTGGTTCTAGCTAAAAGCACTTTCATCCTAGGCGGCAAGAATGAGGCAAAACACCATCCCCGATGGCAACTCATCCAAGCCTTTTAGCAAATTAATTTATCCACCCCAATTAACCATCATGTCCGAACATTCCACCACCATTCATAATAATGGAATTATACCATCGGACAAAAATATATCAGTTGACTAAGCATGGCTAAGCATAGCTAAGCATATATAACAACAATTGTATCTTTGTCTCCGGCCAACACATCAAACCTAGGGTTTATAGGAGGGGAAACATGGGATGGTTCAGGGGATAAACATGCATTCATAGGATACTCTACATCTTGATCAAAAGAGACATTTGAATCGCATGCAATATTATGTTGGATAAAATAAGTTTGTAAAACAATTGGATGCTAGATGCCAAGAAGGTTAGGTTATCTCTTGCCTTGCTGCCGGGGCGTGTAGTACGGCTCGTCGGGGTAGATAGGGAACCCTCGACTCCGGAATCTATCGATACCCAAAAGAAATACAAAGAACACATAAATCACACGAACACAAGGTGCAATGCTCAATCACATGATGACATGTCAATTTTCATGCAAGGATACCATCATTTAATTTATTTAACAAATTAAATGGAGTTCCAAATAATTAGGAAATTATTTGGAAAACACCCCATATGTAGCTTAATGTCCAATTGTCATAAATGATTACATTATTTAGATTTTGCTCAAATATGCATGAATATGACATGATTAGATAGGGTTTGTTCTTCCGATCATTTTGGTACCTCATTTGTAATTATCGGAGCACCGATGAATAAATAGCAAATTAATTAACCAATTGAATTTAATTCATTTCAACAAGTTATGAATAACATCAAATAAATAAATGGTGATCATGATGTGATAAGTGCATGGTTCGATTGCATTTGAGGTGTTGATCACATTGATATATTATTCATAATTTTTGGATAATTATTTAATAAGTTATGATTTTTTCCAATTTGGTATTATTTATGCCAATTTAGGAGTTCATAATTAAACAGCAAAAATTTATTCAAAAGGGCAAGGCAATGACACCAAATAATAGGAGATGTTTTTCTGCGCAATTTGATATTTGATTTGTCAAATTTGGAGCATTTTTCAAATAGTTATGAATTGTTTTTACTTGTATTTCAGCTCCAAAAAGAAAAAAAAAAGCCTGGGAGGCCGGCCTCCAACCCGGCCAGGCCGGGCTCAAGGCCGGGGGGCAGCCCGAAGGGGTCGGCCTTGTGGCCGGCCCAGGCTGGCGCGAGGCCGGGCCAGTGCCCGAAGCGGCCGGCCTCTGGCCGGCCCAGACTGAGCCCAGGCCGGGGCAAGGCCGGGCCCCTGCCCGAGCCAACCGGCCTCCTGGCCGGCCAGGCTGGGGTCTAGGCCGGGGTCACTGGCGCGGTGGCACGGCGATGGCCGGCGTCGATCGGCGGCGCGGAGGAGAAATGGGGAAGAGGGAAAAGGCCAAAACATAGCGGGGCTCACCCTGAGTTGATCGGTGGGGCCGGCGCGGCGAGCGGCCGAGGCGGGAGGGCGAGGACGATGATGCACGCGTCGCCGTAGTGCCTCTCGGCCCGATTCCTCCGGTGGGGAGGGAACCGAGGATGCGGCGGACCTCCCTGCGGTCCTGGATCCAAGCGGCGCGGCTCCAGGTGACGATGATTCGACGGCGGGCGCGAGCTCGTCCACGGCCGATCGTGCGCGAGAGGAGGAAGAGGGAGAGCACAGGGGAGGGAGCAGGTGAGAGGGGAGAGAGGCACTGCAGCAGGGGGGGCTCCTCGACCAGCAGGGAGCAGGTGAGAGCACAGCCGCGTGCGCGGCAGGGCGGCATGGCCGGCGGCATGGCGCCAGTGCCGTCGGCCACGGTGGAGGAGAGAGAGAGGGAAAAGAAGTTTCGCGAATAACTCCCTGGAACTTTTAAATAAATTGCAAACAAGTCCAGCATCATGTTTTAACCATTTAAATAAGGCACCAGGACCTTTTTATAAAATTTGCAAAAATTCATATAGGCTCCAAATGACCTTTAGGTGCTCCAAAAAATTTGGTTTGGCAAAATAAAATGTTTTGGCCAACCTTTGTTCACAGGATTTAATTGAAGGCATTTTTGATATTTTCCACAATTCATTTATTTGGTGTATCTAGACACTTCCAAAGATATTGAAAATATTCATGGAAGCCCTCACCATAATATTGAAGCTCCCCATGATTTTAGTTTGAATTTTGGAAAAGCTTAACTTGGTTCCAAAAATGGAAATTGAATTGAACCAATTTGAATTATCAAATTCATTTCTTATTTGCCAACATTTAGTAATTGTGAATTGGTCATACAAGCAAAGTTGGAACTTCCTAAACAATTTGGAAGTTCATTTATTTTGTTGACATGGTGAGCAATGGTCTTTGGTTTGGATGTTGGGAAGTTGGCCTCCCCAATTCAATTTGTTTCCAAATGGATGTTTGAATTAGCAAATGCATGTGGATGCTATGATGCAAACATGAAAGCAAAAAGTGGAAAAATTCTTCATATTTTTCATTACCAAGTTGGGGCTGTTACAGTCTGACCCACCTTGAAAGTCCGGCCGAAGCTCCGAGGTGGACCTAGCCGATGCGAGAACGGTGTCGGGAGGCACACTCATACCATTGCCCCTCCTTCCACACTCGATAAACGAACGCTCCGCAACCCTATCGTAAGGAACCATCACGTATCATATCTTCCGGAGGCGTCCCATCCGTGTACCTGCAACAATATAGTAAAGCGCCGCGCAAATGGAAACACCTGAACTACTTGTGGCGCCCTGGACAAGGCTGCAGATCCGGTACTAGGTCGAGGGGAGTCCCATTTCCTCCCACATGTGGGTATTGCGCTCAGTCTTGGATCAGAGGACAAGAACTCGGATCCTAGGTGACACTAGCAGAACAAAATGCCACGATTGGCCTTCCGCCGGTGCCTTATCTTTATTTAATATTCCCATCGCCAAACATTATAGATTATCATGTGAATTTAAACCCAACTATCAAATTATAACAAGACTAGAACATGACTCGAGCAAAACAAACCTAAGCATGCATTACGACTCGCAGGGCCAACAAGGTAAACAAGCAACATGTTAATAGGATGTGGAGGGGTGGCTATATCTTGGCTGCCAGATAAACATGCAAATAGGATCGGGACACACGCATCGCAATATAAGGGTAGCAAGGAACAAAAGATAGGATGTGTGAGAGACAGAAAACAAGCGAATATATCAAGGGATTATCACTTGCCTGCAATCCGGTAGAGGTAGCAGAACTTGTCGTTGCTCACATCAACTCAACGTCCTATTCCCGAAGAAGCAACAAACACTGGAAACATAAAAGATGCATTTTACTACTATGGCAAAAGAAGCGGCATGTTGATGATATGATGCATGACAAATTAAATGTGATCCAATTTTATTCCCTAACACATGGCAAATCATTTTAAATGGGATCGGTGCACAATATAGATGCACCGGACAAAACCCCATAATTAAATTGATTTAATTCGACTAAATGGATAAAGGTGCAATGTTAATTAATGATGCATGATTTTATAAGATACGCATATAGGTAGATAGGGCTAGGGTTGAGGTCACACATCGGATTTGGGGACACTTCGGATTCGGAGAGGAAGTAGCCGAAGTAGTCGTTATAGTCGAAGTAGTTGAACTAGTCGTTCGTCCGGAGTCGAAGTAGTCGAGGTAGTCGACGTCGTGGAAGTAGTCGTTCTCGGGTCATCGTGGATGCGGACCTTGGCGTTCCGGGCTTCGTTTGACGGGGTCCGGGGCGTCGGGGTACTTGGCATCATGAAGCAGCTTCACATCGGGAAACATCGGGGAACGGAGATCTTGCGTCGCGTCGGGGACGGGAAACACGGACACGTCGGGAACGGCCGTCGGGGATCAGGCTTCTGACGGGAACACGACACAGGGAAGCCACACGTCGGGCACGGACAGGGCATCGGGGAACGGGAAACACGTCGGGAACATGTCGGGGAAACAGCAGACGTCGAGGAACCGGCTTCACGGAGGCGGGCAAAGGGTACGGAGGCACGGAGAACGACCGTCGGGAACTGGCTCCGGGAACGGGGACACGAAGACGGAGACGGAAGCGGACGGTCGCGGGAAAAGGCACCGGGTCCTTGCGGGCATTTCGTCAAACACTTGATGGGCGCTGAAGACGGAAAACAACGGGCAGAGTAGCACGCGCATGACACAGGCACGGGAAGAGCACGGAGACGAGGAGCAGGGACGGGTCGGGCCGTCGGGCGAGGGGGAGAGAGGCTGAGAGGGAGATGGCCGGACCGGGGAGGTCGGGGAAGAGACGGCGGCGGCGCTGGTTCGAGGAGGAGCAGCCGGGCGTGGAGAAGGCGGCCGTCGCTGGGGTCGAGAGGAGGAGCAGCGCGATGAGGAGGAGCAGGGGATGGGGAAGCAGGGGAGCCGACGGCTGGTGACGCGGGAGGTAGCCGGCGCGCGGCGGCAGGGGAGGCGAGGGTGCGCACTGAGAAGGAGGAGCAGGGACGCTCGGGTGTGGGAAGAGGAGGCGCGGGTCGAGCTGGGGCGGAGGAGAGCCAGCCGGGGCAGCCCTGGCCAGGGGACGGGAGGGAGCTCCGGCGGGACGACGGGGATGCGCGGGTGGTGGCGGGATGGTGTGCGTGCGGGTGGTGGATGAGGGGATCGGGGGGAGGAGAGGTAGGAGACGACCACGGGAAGGAGACGAAGGAAAATGATAAGAAGAGAGGAAGAAAAAGGTCCAGGGACCTAAAAAGAAAAGCAAAAGGACCAAGCTACGAGGTAGAGGGACTTGATTGCCGAAAGGAAAAAGAAGGGGAGGGTGGCTGCAAGAGGTAGGGGGTAGGAACAGAAAAACTAGGGAGGCTGCTAGGGTTTGGGACTAGGGTTTGCCTTGCTGGGCTTTTGGGCCTAGCTAGCTGGGCTGCTCTCTCTCACACTCAAAACATTTTCTTTTGCAAATTTAATTTGGCAAATTAATTTTTTTTAAACGGAGACAAACGTCTCGGTAAAACTTTTGCGACAATTTTAGCAAAAATAAAATAGGGTTTAATAAAAATATTTTTTGTTGCCAAAAATATGCGATGCGCATGATGCTGATGTCATGATGATGCAAAAAAGAAAAATAAACAAAATCTAATTTGGGGAAAACCCCGGGACATTACAACGGGTTCACTAGTGGAGTCTCTCAAATAAATAAAACACTCATATGATGGGTAAACAAATTACAGCTAGACAATTGACAAGATTATAACACAAACTTAATCTAGCTATGACATAGAGAACATGATAATATTTATGTAGGCATCACGACAATGAACAAAGACCGTTGAGTCCAACTACATCTTTCTCTAAAAAGTCCACCGTGGGATCGCTATCCAGCCTGTCACCCAACGGTATTAAGTTGCAAGCAACAGACATTTGCATTAAGTAAAGCGCATGAAGTAAGCAATACTAATATCAAAAGAGACATTAACACTGCTGTTTTACCCTTAGTAGCAACAGCACACCCTCGCCCTTAGACGTTTCTGTCACTCGTGCCCAGGAACAAAAGGGGGCATGAACCCACTATCTAGCATAAATACTCCCTCTTGGAGATACACACAATCACTTGGCCAAAGTAACTACGCACATTGGAGAGCATGCAAGAACATAAATCAACATATAAGAATCATGCACAATCTGATCATAACTTCATAATCCATCAGATCCCAGCAAACACATCACATAGCATTACAATAATCGATCTTGATCATGTTAGGCAGCTCACAAGATCATAATACATGAAGCACAAGGGAGAGAGACTAGCATCTAGCTACTGCCATGGACCCGTAGTCCATGGTGGGACTACTCACTAATCATCCCGGAGGAAGGCATGGCGATGAAGAGCCCTCCGGGATCGATCTCCCCTCCGGCAGGGTGCCGGGATCAGCTTCAGAATCACCCCTGAACTAGGGTTTATGGTGGCGGCGCCTCGGGGTGACTTCTCTGCAAAATAATGGCCGCCTCGACGTTTCTGGGATTAATTTGATTTTATAGGCGTCGGAGGGGGCCAAGGGGACCCCAGGAGCAGGGGCGGGTCCCACCTGCCGCCCTAGGGCAGGCTGCGGCTGGGGGTCGTCCCTGCCCTGTGGGTGGCCCCCAGGGCTGCCCTCTGGACTGAAACTCCGTCTTGGCGAATAAAAAATCCTCGTAAATTTTAAGCGCATTCCGAGAATATTTCATGTGGTAAGTTTCTGAAACGAAAAGACAACAAAAACAGGAAACTCGCACTAGGCATCTTGTCAATAGGTTAGTCCGAAAAAATGCATAAAAATGATGTAATAAGATAGTAGAGACATGTGACAACATCACAAAACTAACATGGATCAATCAAAAATTATAGATATGTTTGACACGTATCAGTATCCGGAAAAGTTGTTGTCCAACATTGACTAGTGAAGAACCAGTCTAACCTTTCAAGAAGGGGAGTTTGCTGCATGTTACTCCAAGTGAATTTACTGTCCTTGAGGGGGATCTCAATCAGTCCCAGGTTGGAAATAGCCTCATTAAATATAAAGATGTCTGGAAGATGCGCCCCAGGCTTATTTCTATCACTAACTGATCTAATTAGGTTGAAATCACCAGTTATGAGCCAGTTGATGTCTGAGGGCATATCAATATCATGGAGCCAAGAGATGAAGTCCTATTTTTTATCATGCTGGCAAGGGCCATAAATATTAGTGATAATAAAGGACTCATCACATTTAGCAGCAGTGAGCTCGACATAGAGGGCATAATCATTCTGAAAATAGCCACACCATCAAAAGATGAACTACACCAAACAGTGAGGAGACCAACAGATCTTCCATTAGAAGGGTGATAACATAAACTATCCAATCTCTTTGCACAGAAATTCCTTATGTATGAGAGATCGAAAGAGGTTCTCTTGGTTTCTTGAAAGCAAACAACATGAGCACCACATTCATCAATTTTATTTAGTATTAAAGGCCATTTAACTGGGTCATTCACCCCCACTGATATTCCAGTTTAGAATTTTCCAATATGTGTGCCCCATAGAGACAACAAGGATGAGCAGGCCAAATAGACCACCTTATCAATATCATAATAAGGGTGCAAAGACAGTTCTAAAATAGCGAAATTTATAGCTAAGTGATAACCCACAAGTGTAGGGGATCGTTTGTAGCCTTTTCGATAAATAAGAGTGTCGAACCCAACGAGGAGCTAAAGGTAGGATAAGTATTCTCTCAAGTTCTATCAATCATTGACACAACTCTACGCACACTAGACGTTTACTCTTTCTAGGAAATAAAACTAGAGGAAAAATACGAGTGTGAAACGATAGCTTTGCAAGATAATAAAGAACAAGAAAGTAAAAGTTAGTTGCTGTAGCAATAAGGTAACATAAAGTGACATAAAGTAACAGAACCATGAGTGTGGAAAAGTGGTGGATGGCGTGGCGGAATTGTCCATAATTAATTAGTGAAGCTACTCGGTTCATTGTCTTCGATGCAGTTTTCTACGCGGGAGAGGCAAATATAGATGTACTCAACTACTTGTGATTACACATACTATATGATTGGAACGTTAGCAAGCTTCCGCAAATACTAACAATTCATTAAGGTTTCCCCAACCATAGCATTAAGTTTAAGGTCCTCTTTATCCCATACATGTAAGATTCCGGTTCGAGTTCTTAGGTTTCTGTCAATCCCGCAGAACTTCCCCCTTCCTCTTACACATACTACAAACCCAATGATGATGATCCATGCGCGCATAAATGTAATGGCACCAAAGGACTGTACCATATCAACATACAACTCGAATCAACCAAACATATTCAATAATTCAACCATAAGACAAAAGGTAACTACACAAACATGACAGAGATCATAGGATAATACTTTATATCATCAAACACCATGTTTACATAGAGGGGTACAGAGGTGTGTGGGAGGATGAACCACTATATACAAGGAGGAATTGGCGATGGATATGGCGGTGAAGGCGGCGGCCATGGAGGAAGAGGCAAAGCGGGGCGGTGGCGGCAGCCGGCGGCGTGGCGCAGGGGGCTCCTCCTGCGCCGGCTGGCCACAAGAGGTGTGCCGCCCGTAACCCCCTGATGCATGTAAAATGCATACATGAACTTTGCATTATAATACTCATATTTAAATCATATTTGCATCATATAAGGGTTATATCATTGATTTATATTGATTTTGGGAATATTTCATTGTTTCCCTATTTTTTTCTGGAATTAACCCTGCACTGGCAAAAAACCTATTTTCTATATTTTGATGTTTCAGGGACCCAAACGACCTCCAAATGACCTAATATTTTGCAGAGATCATTTTTTGGAAGGAACGAAGCGTAGGAGCGAAGGAAGCGAACAAACGGAGACCCGAGGGCCAAACGTGGTGGGCCCACGCGGCTAGATTCCTTGGACACGTGGGACCCCCCATCTTGGGCCTCGTGGCTCCGATGCCGTCCATTTTCGTCTCTGTGGCTTCGTCTTGACCTAAAACCGACTATAAAAATAGTCCCCCGACGGCTTTCGGAAGGAGGCGGCGGAGAAACACAAAACCAAGAAATAGGAGACAGAAGGCTGCTGCCGGAGAAGATGGGAGGGGGGAAATGCCGCCGGAATCACCTCCGGAAGGCTCCCCCATCCCCCCTCCGGAGTCTCCATCAATACCACCGTCAAGACCAGCACCATCTCCATCACCATCTTCGTGATCCACTTCATCCCCCTCATAGTTTGAGATAGTTTGAACCCTAACTATTGTCTAAGTACTATTCTACATGTTTGTCAATTGCTACTTGCCATTGTTTTGTGGGGAGATTATATTTTCAGATTGTGTTGTATCACTTATACCATTGAATCATATCATGTCTTCGCGTTGTGAGTAGTTCTCTCATGTTCCTGGGGGCATAGGATGGATTGGCAATAATTTTCACTTAACTTGTGTTGAGTATTTGGTCAAGTTTTTATCTTTTATGATTGTCTTGATGTACAATGTATGAAGTGCACCATATATTGTGTAATGCATGAAGGTGCTATCACACTAGTGTGATGGAATGGGTAGGACCTAGGAGGACACGTAAACCTTGGTCTAATACATGAAGTTACATTACGAGGGGATTTATATCGGGGACCTTAGAGTGTAATGCTATGGTGGGACTTTATGTCTTAATAATTCTTGTGCAGTCATTTACTTGGCCACATGATCCATCATAAGGGGTTTAGTTTATTTATTTAACTACACCTAATTATGGCTTCGTCCAAAGAAGATTAAAACTTGACAAAATGTTTACCTTGTTGTTCTAGAAATATTTATGCCATGAAATCCATGTAGCCCTTGGGAACGTTTTCCACCTGTAAGAAACACACCACTCAAGCTTGTCCTCTTGCTGCATAGAGGATTGGGCTTTCTCTCTTTGAGAGCTTTCACTTGTCATATTTTATTTTCAGCTTTTTACTTTATTGCAAGCTCTACACCAAAAACCCAAAACACTTGCATCATTTAATCATTTTAGTTTGTCTAGTGCATAGATAATAAGAGAAGTGACACTCTTATTTGAGAGGATAAATACTTATACCTTCTACTCCTCGTGGGATCGATACTAATACTTACACATCGAAGATTTCAACGATCCCCTATACTTGTGGGTATCAAGACATTTTCTGGCGCCGTTGCCGGGGAGTGTAGCGCTTAAGTTTTTATTCTTGTTTGCACTAGATATTTAATTTTAGTTCTGCATTTATTTTTGTTTGTTTTACATCTTGCAATCATCTAAGCTTGGGGAGGTTTTCCTCTTTAACTTCTTTGGTTGTGAGTTTTTCTTATATTTACTTTCAGTTTTGCATTTAGTTTAGTTTTATTTCAGTTTTATATATCAAAACACAAGAAAAAAGATGGAGAAACTTTCTGGAATGTCTATGCCTAATGGTTATGTTAAAAATATGGAAGCCTACTTTGAATATGAATCAACCGAAGAGGGAACAAGAATGCGTAAATTGCTTGAAGCTCTTCACAAAATGGCTATTCAGTTTTGTGAATTACATGATATAACTTGTTGCAATAGAAGAGCTGTTAAACATTCCCACTATCAATGCAGGTATAATAGTGATCCTATAATTGCTTGTTATCGTGAAGATAAATTTTCATGCCCTGATATAGAACAAGTTGAGAAATATATTGCTTATGTTGGAGCCCATGATATAGACTCTCTTATTGATAAATTTCTTACAACTAGTCATGAAGCTCGTGTAATGAAAGTACAAATTTCTATTATTCTCCAGCTTTGCAAAAAAGAATTTAGTGACAATGTTTATGTTAAAGAAAGAATTCTTGCTTCCATGGAAAGTACTAATATTTTGCAGGAAGAGGATGATCAAAACATAAGCTTGGAAGAGGAAGAATGTGAAGAGGAGATTGAAATGGATATGTTCCAACCTAAGCTTGGGGAAGAGTTGGATCTCCCAACTTCACCATCAACATTTGATAGTAGCACTCAAACTCAAAAATCTTTTGTTATTTATGAGAACCCATGTTATGATGAGTGTCAAACTGAAAATTCTATGGTTATATATGATAACCCATGCTATTATGATGAAACTAATAATGCTCCTTTACTTTTTAATGATACTACTAGTGAACTTATTGATGATAATGAGGAGTGTTGTTTAAATATGCTATATGATAATTCTTTAGACGATGTTCCTACGCTTATTGATAATTCTCAATGTTTAGAAGTTTTCACAAAATTATGTGAGGATAAAAATGATATACTTGCTGCTTGTGACAACACTCTCACTTATGAGAGTCCTACTTTATTTTTGAATTATCCTATTCACACCATGGAGGAGAAGCTTTTATATGTTGAAAATTACATATGTGGGCTGAAATTACCTTGCACTAATAACCATTCCACCCACAACCATCATGTTTATGATGTTTCTTGCAATTATTTTGAGAGAGGAAAACATGCTAATATCTTACATGATAGTTTAATAATCCATTATATGTTCCTAAGTTTGCAATGTTGCACCAATCTAATAGTTGTTTTATCTAATTTGGTTCCACTACTTGTAACTATTATGAGAGGGGAAAACATGGTTCTAAACATTTCAATATTATTATGTTTCCTCTCTTTAAGTTCAAAGTCTTGAAATTGCTTTTGTTTTATCTTCCTATGCTACTTGCTTTGTGTTTCAATGATTTATTTTCTTACAAGATCCCAATGCATAGGAAGTGGGTTAGACTTAAATGTGTTTCATATTTTTCTCTTGATGCTCTGTTTTGCATTTCAATTCTTATTCCTATGTGAGCATCATTAAAACTATCATGCCTAGCTATATGGCTATAAAGAAAGCGCTTTACGGGAGTCAACCCGGTTTTTTATTTTTTGATTTTCTTTGTGTCTTCTTACTGTAACAAGAGACTTAGTTTTTAGTTTTGTTTCTGGAATTTTTAATAAAGTGCCAAGTTTTACCTATTTTGGATTGAAAAAGTTGCTCTTTATATTCGGAGATTTTATTCCTGCACGAATCTGTGCATGGTATGATTTTTCATTTCTATTATGTAACTCCGAATGAGCTGATATTTGAACTGTGGTTGCAAAATTTCATCCTCTGTAAGCGTGAATTTTTCAGATTTTTTAGACATATTTAAGTAGGGTAGAAAAATGTGTTTTGCTGCTGCTATTCTTCTGGACAGATTCTGTCCCATTTTGTTTGATGCATTCTTTAAACTTTTAACTTAAATCTTTTTTATCCAATTAAGTTTATAAGTAGGCATACAACATTATATACTTCATCCCCCTCATAGTTTGAGATAGTTTGAACCCTAACTATTGTCTAAGTACTATTCTACATGTTTGTCAATTGCTACTTGCCATTGTTTTGTGGGGAGATTATATTTTCAGATTGTGTTGTATCACTTATACCATTGAATCATATCATGTCTTCGCGTTGTGAGTAGTTCTCTCATGTTCCTGGGAGCATAGGATGGATTGGCAATAATTTTCACTTAACTTGTGTTGAGTATTTGGTCAAGTTTTTATCTTTTATGATTGTCTTGATGTACAATGTATGAAGTGCACCATATATTGAGTAATGCATGAAGGTGCTATCACACTAGTGTGATGGAATGGGTAGGACCTAGGAGGACACGTAAACCTTGGTCTAATACATGAAGTTACATTAGGAGGGGATTTATATCGGGGACCTTAGAGTGTAATGCTATGGTGGGACTTTATGTCTTAATAATTCTTGTGCAGTCATTTACTTGGCCACATGATCCATCATAAGGGGTTTAGTTTATTTATTTAACTACACCTAATTATGGCTTCGTCCAAAGAAGATTAAAACTTGACAAAATGTTTACCTTGTTGTTCTAGAAATATTTATGCCATGAAATCCATGTAGCCCTTGGGAACGTTTTCCACCTATAAGAAACACACCACTCAAGCTTGTCCTCTTGCTGCATAGAGGATTAGGCTTTCTCTCTTTGAGAGCTTTCACTTGTCATATTTTATTTTCAGCTTTTTACTTTATTGCAAGCTCTACACCAAAAACCCAAAAGCACTTGCATCATTTAATCATTTTAGTTTGTCTAGTGCATATATAATAAGAGAAGTGACACTCTTATTTGAGAGGATAAATACTTATACATTCTACTCCTCGTGGGATCAATACTAATACTTACACATCGAAGATTTCAACGATCCCCTATACTTGTGGGTATCACCCCCTTCATCCATGACTTCTTGGTGCTGTAGAGGAGCCCTCCCCCTTGTAGATGAGAGCCAAGGGGGAGGCAAATTCGTGGCTTTTGGTGACTGCCCCCAAAATTAGGGTTTCCTCTCTTTATATAGGTGGAGACAATGCTTCCCGGCCTTCCGATCGATGTCCCCTTGATTCAAGGGCTCTTGGTCACCTCTAGAACCTTCCTAGGGACCCCTCACATCCTTAATGAGGTCCCAAAGTCGTGGATTGGTCGAATCCTCCAAGTTTGGTAAGAGTTGGAGTCAATCACGTCACCAACTTTTGGAATCCTGTAATCAGATATTTGACCTTCAGTAAAACAGGGATTAGCGGAGCTACACACCTCCGACTGGTCTGTTCTTGGGCTTAAATGAAAGCTATGGAAATTGCCACAACTTTGTCCGTTGTGAGATCTTCAGTTGACGTCGTCTTCAGATCTCAAACTGACGATCTCTGAAATCTGTTGGAAGAGACAGATTTCAGGAAAGTCAGAGTCCACCTCCAACAAGTCTCCTTTTGTGTTTTTGCTAATTTACAAGCGATTCCTACACATCAAAGTGTAAAACAAGAACATTGTGCACTTTTGCAACTATTAATAGGTTAGTCTAAATAAATCATAAACTTAATATAAAAACAAGTGTCAAAGGCATAAAAGTAGCATGAAACAATCAAAAATTATAGATACGTTTTGGACGTATCACTAAGCTAGTCTTAGGAGGCACAATCATGAGTACAGAGCCACGAACAAACTTATTGGCCTTCAAAAGAAAAGCAAGCATTGCAACATAAAACTTGACACAAAAGACTCGAACATCATGGGCCTTGGCCTGGCCTGCATTACTTCCACCTTGCACTCTTCTCCTTGGTGTTTTTATCATCATTGGAAACCTTTTTTGAATTTGGTCATGGGCCTGGACTTTTCAGCGCCTCCTTCTTCTTTGGGCCAGCTTTCTTGACCTGAGCAGCAGATAAATTTTCCCCTTTCTTCTGCTGAACTTGGGCTACAACCATCATTTGATCCTCCTAAGGAACTGGATTGTCAGATGGTTCTGGCATGTCAAAAGAATGGCAAAGGTTCTTGACCACTTTACCTGGCAATGGAGAGGGCACACCAGCACATGCCAGGCAATTCTTATCAAAACAAGTAGCATCTCTAAATCCCCTGTTTAGCACTTTGAGTCTATCACTTCGCCTCAGCTCAGATTCAATAGTTGGGATGGTTTTGGGCTTTCTTTCTTTTATTAACATGCATAGTAGAGGTAGATGCACGAATCAAATCAGTTTCAATTCTCTTGGCAAGTGCTTGAGGGGAAGAGAAACCCTGGGAAATTTCCTGGACTGCAGTAGACAAGAAACAAACTGGTGGCTGTGAGACAGGGCATTTGCTTGGAAGCTCGAAATCTCTTGATGGACAATTTGCTTGAATGTCCTCAATAAGCTTCCACATATTGGAGAAGTGGAAACCCTTTGCCCAAGAAAAATCTTCAGGAGAAAGTAATCTGGCTGTGAAAAAATCTACCCAGTGAGAGGGATTACTAACAAGCTTGCTGCTATTTTCAGAAACATGCTTGAAGAAGCTATTCCAAGCTAAGTTTCCCTCTCTGCTAGTAGCTGAGAAGGCCGAGACAAGGCAAATGTGATCAGCAAACCCAGGGTCCACATCATGGGTCGGGACCAGAGCCATCCCAACTTGCAGGTTGTCATTATGAGCCTGTAACTCAGGATGATCAAGCTGCATATGGTCCTCAATGGCCTCAAGAGGAACAATATGTTGAACATGGTGGTGCTCTACTTCAACAGCAGCATTGGGATCATCTTGCGGTTCTACATTAAGGTCAAACTGAAGTCCAAATCCTTGTACTTGATCACCAATCTACCCCTGACCAGAATTATGAGAGCCCAGGTCACTGCCTAGAGACAAAGTGATGGAGCTTTCAGAATCACCATCTAGAAGGAGAGGCTCCTGAACCTCCTCCTGCAGTGGCACCTGCTAGTTGTTAGATTCCAGATTCATATTTATTGGGTTGACTAGGTCATTGAGTTCAATAAAATCCTCATGCTCTAGTTACTGATGGTTTCCCTGAGGTTGAAAGTGCTTCTGCTGAGGCCAAATGAAATTCAGGTTCTGCCCAAACTGGTTATGATCAAGCTGGGGGGGGGGGGGGGGGGGAACCTTCTTCATTTTCAGGATCATTAAGCTCATTAATGTTATTGGGCTGGAGAGGCTGTTGAGCGGGCCAATTGGGCCAGGCTTAGGGATGGCAATGGGTACCCTGTACCCGTGTACCCTGTGGGTAAAAATCCTGTTAGGGTAAGGGGTTGGGACTACAAAATACCCATGAATATATAAATAGGGAAATCTTGTGCCCGTCGGGCAGAACGGGTATGGGCATGGGATTGCAAAACCCATACCCACGTGCCCTTGTACCCGTATAAATGTTGTCAAGTGGGGCTTAGTTTAATTAAATCTAACCTAATTTTCTAATCCCGCATAGGCACTAGGCAGATCAACTCAAGGAGAGCCACGATCGATCGGATGGAATACGTACAAGCTTCAACTCCGTCCCATAATCCCTAAACACTAGTAGGAAAAGGCTTATAGATGGATTATATACCCGTGGGACACCACCATTTTGATGCGCCACGGGTATGTAGCCGTGGCGCAGCAAACATAGGTACGCCACGCGTAGATCATTACCCGTGGCACACCAAAATAGTGGTGCGCCACGGCTAAGTGTAGGCTGGGCTAACAGAGGGGCACCCTCCTTAGTCGTGGCGCACCTAAGCTTGGTGCGCCACGGGTAAGAGTATAGCCGTGGCGCATCTTATTCCAATGCACCAAGCTTAGGTGCCCCTCCGTTAGCCCAGCCTGCACTTAGCCGTGGCGCACCACTATTTTGTTGCGCCACGGGTAATGGTCTACGCGTGGCGTACCTATGTTTGCTGCACCACGGCTACATACCCGTGGCGCATCAAAATGGTGGTGCCCCACGGGTATATAATCCATCTATAAGCCTTTTCCTACTAGTGTTTAGGGATTATGGGACGGAGTTGAAGCTTGTACGTATTCCATCCGATCGATCGTGGCTCTCCTTGAGTTGATCTGCCTAGTGCCTATGCGGGATTAGAAAATTAGGTTAGATTTAATTAAACTAAGCCCCACTTGACAACATTTATACGGGTACAAGGGCACGTGGGTATGGGTTTTGCAATCCCATGCCCATACCTGTTCTGCCCGACGGGCACAAGATTTCCCTATTTATATACCCATAGGTATTTTGTAGTCCCAACCCCTTACCCTAATAGGATTTTTACCCACAGGGTATGCGAGTACAGGGTATCCATTGCCATCCCTATGTGTGCAGGTCCACGTCAATTGTCGTAAACGGCGCCGTTGACACCTTGCTAAGCCTTCTCCAAGTCCTACTGGATCTGACAACCTTGGTTTTGTAATCAAAAAAAATTGCTGCTCTACTGCATCATACCTTCCTCTTGGGGTTTTCCAGCGAACGTGTGATCACGTCATAAGCACATATCAAGCCTAAAACCAACCACATACATCACAAGATGTTGAAGAAGAGCACGGATATGCGCAAGGGGTGTACCAGGAGGCAGGGCAGGTGTGATTGTTGCAATCGCAAAGTCTTCATGCTTCCGAGAGAAGGAGGAGCTGATATGATACCTGCATTGCTGCGGACGACCCTCTACTTCCACGATGCCATATCTTCTTGGAACAAAAATCATAGGATCAACCGGAAAGTTTGCCATTTTAGCAAGCTGGCCGGGGACGGCGACGACAGGCGTTGGGATTTTCTCAGGAAGTAGAGGAGACGAAGCGGCAATTGTACGCGGCGGTGCCAGGGACCATCCAAAGTTGAATTGAGGGGGAGATATAGATCTGTGGTTGCCTTTGTCAGCCGATGGCATACATGTGGAGTCCTTGGGCATGGAATTTCCCCCGACCGGAAAATCCACAGTTTCCTTTAGAAGCAGATTCAGATCAATTTGATTAGCCGTCAAATCTGTATTTAAAGCATTTCCAGAAGTTGCCTTCGGGGGAAAAGGAATAGTAGCAGACAGATTCACTGGATTTTCCTTCACTTTCCATTTTGGTTGATTTTCCTCCATAAAACAATTCGTATAGCAGTCACGTTCAATGTGACCCCATCTGTAACAATTTCTGCATCGAATTTTGTTTGGACACATATTACAGAAATGACCAGAAAAAATGGCACCTGGGATAGACTGGTTTTCGAGCCGTGGAGCCCAGTTCAGCCCGTTTCACCGATGGGCCCTGCATAGGGGATTTTTTCCTGTTGGGCTGAATTCTTTCAAAGACAGACACTCTTGGCAGCGGCCTAGTAGATTCAAAAGGCGCTGATCCCGCCAGAGGACGGGCAGGTGGCGAGAAATCAGTATCCACTTGAAGGAAGGTTGACAGCTCATCCATGCGTGGTCTACGCTCAACCAAATAAGTCAACTCATTTTTTTTGAAAGTCATTAAGGCAATCCAAAGAAGAAAGAACCTCATTTCTATTCTCATCATGACGAAAAGCATCAAAAATCTCTACAGCAGAGTATTTTGCAACAATGGCCACTTGAATTTCCTCTCTCTTTGTCCGTTAGACGATGAATGAAAGAAAGTCCAGAAGATTTAGAAGCATCCCCTTGTTTGGGAAAAACCTTATCAACATAAGTGTGAGGACGCTTTAGAATAATAGTGTTGGCTCCTGACAACGGATGTTTCTTCTTAACGGGCAGCCATGAACTTTCTTCAGATGCAATCCAAGCTCTGAATTCCCAAACATAGTTTGGTCCACCATTCCCCCAAAGGAAGAAGAAGACCTTAAAATCCTTTGAAGAGAAACTCTTAAGATTGGCAATATAAAACCCGACTTGCTTGCAAGATACAGAAAACCGAAAAGTCCTGTCTCTGATATGAACAACTCTGAAATCCTTGGAAATGCCACTCATACAAGAATGCAAAAGAGCCCCAACATTGGGTTCATTCAGACGCATCCGACAACGATCAAAAGAAGCCACCAGATGGAAAACTCTAGTAGTACCAGGGTTCGGAGTAATCGGGCAATGGAACTTGCTCCAATCCTTCAAAAGATCAATGCCAGGACAAAGATCCAAAGGAGGGTCAAAGATGGGTACCTGATCTGAGGAGCCAGAATCATGCAAGTAAGAATCCCTAGGAGGATCATCCCCTTCGGTGAGAGCCCTTCGGTGAACTACTGGAATCCTAGCATCAAAGATCCTCGAGCCAATATGGACCCTGTGTCTCGGCAAATCCAGCTTCGAGTTCTCTCGAATTGATTCATCCAAGAGCAGAAAACAAGCATCCACTACCGAATCCTCATCACCGATCAGAACAAGCCTTCCAGCATTCAGGCGGAGATAGAGAGTACCCACAAGAGCCTTCACCGGACGGCGAAGCGGAAGAGCGGAGAAGGCGACTGCTCAGGGACAGGGCAGGGTGCGAGCCATGCGTACCTTTTCAAGATGGGGCACCGGCGTCGCCGTAGCGGCCGCCGGCGAGGTGGGGAGATCCCCAGACCCTAGATCGCCATCGTAGGGGCAGCGGAAGTTACGGACCGACCGAGCTGAATGTGGCATGTTTGCGCGTGTTAATTGGAGAGCACACACAAGCTATTTCTATATGATGACATCCGTGGCCCATATTATTTGTTGTCTTGGTCGAGAATCTTGTCGATCTTGCATGGAAGCATCACTTGTTTGTCGCAGCGGTTGTCCTCATTTTTTCGATAAAGGGAATTTTATTACTTAAAGAGTTTTAAGCATTACACCCGGCCTCTGCATAGCTAAGATGCACACAGCCCCACAAGTCCAAAGTCACCGGAATAAAAAGTAAAAAGTCGAATTACATATTATAATGAGAAATTACATATCATAATAGCGGTTGTCCTCATATGTCATAAGTCTCTTGTTGAGCCCCACATACTAGAGGGTCGAAGAAACGAACAAGTTCTTTAAGTGTATGACCCTACATCAATACATGTGGCTTATGACAGAGCAATTCCTTTCACAAACGGTTCTGAAATAATGAAACAAAAAAACGTTTGTGTCCCCAACACGCTTGCACAATTGGTGGATTCTGTTGGGACTTGCAGTTAACTAGTTCTTGCTCGGTAAAACTGGTCGCCTTGTGCCTGGGTTGTGGCCACATATTGGTGACGGGTGTGGCATGCTATAAAGTTATGAAGGACTTATTCGATTCAACAATTCCCATAGGATTTTTTTAGTGCGTTTAATTTTTTAGCACTTTATCCTTTATAAGTCATTTGATTCACATAATTAGAATGGACGCCACTATATATACAACGTCATAAATTTGACAAATCTGTAGACGCGCATCCGCGTTGACCACACGTGAGGCCCGTCTAGATTTCTTTCCAGCCAAGTGAGCAATCGGGTGTGTAAAAGCATGCACTAATGACAGAATTGCTGACGTCATCCCATTAAATGTGAAATTTAAAATTTTAAAACGATTTTTTAGGTCAAACCGTTCATCCAATTTATGATCCGTTTTCAAGGCGCGTCGAGATATTTAAAATTAAATCCCATATTAATATGTTTTGATAATATATTTTTTGAGTCAAAAATTACCATCGCCAAAATGAGGACCTTCTCCCGAAGCCAGCCATCCACGCCAATGATATACACTCTCTCCAGATCACAAACCGGAACAAAATCTTCTCCAGCTCCGATGACAACTCCCAATCTCGGACCGGCAAAAAAATCGCCCGCGGAGCCAAAAAAACACTACTTTCCTACAGCAGCGAGGACGCCGAGAGCTAGGCCACATCATCCGAGCAAAGGGTCTAAAAGGCCAGCTCCAGAGCCCACTTAAAAGCCCACTGTAAAGTTATGTGCTGGACCACCAAACAAGCCTGGACCTCGGGAGCTCGCCGCGCGAGCTTGTACACGTGCCAACTCAGGGGCGCCACGAGAGTAACCGAGAAGGAGGAAAGGAGGCGGAGAGGAGAGAGGAACAGCCATGGCGACCACTCTCTCGTTATCTTCTCCCCTCTTCCTCGCCGCTCCGTCCAAAGGTACCTACCTCCCAAGAACTCCTCCTCTCTCACTCAAGTTCTTGCCATCCACGCGTAGCGCGTCTGCCCACCTAGTAATTCTCAGAGTGTTAGCTTCAGCGTGGTTAGGGTGTTCTTGGTCCTGTTAGTTTGGACTTTGGGCACATGGTACATCCGAAATCACACTGGGTGTCTAAATCCATCACCCATGCACACCACTAGTAAAGCTTCAGTTTCTCCAAGACACGGTATGAATGTTGAAGTACTGCAGTAGTAGTATCCTGAAAATAGGTAGCAGGGATTGACTGTTGGATGCATACCTGCCACGACCTGCTCCATAAATTGGAATATACTCCAGTACTGAAGTTGGTTAATTTTTTGTGGGAGCTAAATCGTTCATGATTCATGTGTATGCATTAATGAATGAAGGCGGTCGAATATGGAAGTAATGAAACACTTCCTTGGCATGAAGATACATGAATTTTAATTGTTTCTTCAGCTAGAGATGTGGTTTCTCGTGGAGTTGCTTCAGCTACTTCATCACGGATCACCGCGAACCTACCATGCAAGGGGTATTTCGCTGGCAGGGTGCATGGCCGGAAGCAACAACGACGCACATCGATAGTATCCGTGGTAGGTTCACAAACTTCTGGTGGTGACCTGTATCCTTGTTGCAATCTTCTATTTTCATTAACCTGCGGACCTGTATCCTTCTTCGCAGTTTGGGTCGTTTGGGAGAAAGACAAAGAAGACCACCAGAGAAACAGTTGTCCCAGACCCCGACTATCGGTTACCGATTGCTATACTTGGTGAGCTCTGGAGGTAGTAAGTAGAACATCTCTGTTCTCTGGACATGTACTTGTAGATCAACTCAAGAAGATATGGTAATCTGTTAGCACAGTGATATCTACATCAAGTAACCATTATTGTTAAAATGCAGGGATAGCTGGCGCATTTGCATATGCAGACAACCTTCTTGCTGCTGCACCTGTAGGCCTACTGGGGCTGCTTCTTTTGTTTCAGGTCAGTCTGACTGTGTGCTCTGCTTTTAGACCATCTGTTTTGAGTTATACCTGAACATATACTATTGGAGTATTCTATTTTTCTGGCCTACAGAGCATGAAACAAATGGTCTAAAGTCATGGACCGTACCATACTATCACAGTTCTTGAAAAACAACTGTACTACACAGTCCATGAAAAAACTACTATACTATCACACTGCTACGAAAGCACGTTCAGCTCAAACCGAGTTAGTCATTGGAGACATATTGAGATCCACCGTCTCGAAATAGCCTTTCGCCCCGCTTTATAAATAAAGCAACCACCATACAACCAGCGATACAAACGCAACACCACACAAGCTGGGGCAGCAACAAACACACCCCAAAAGAAAAGAAAAAAGAAACAGAAAGGAGACATAGGCGGGTCGACTAGACTACGGTGACCCGCGACCGCTGCGCCCTCTGAAGAATTACCACCGCGCTCCTAGCATCGAATCGTCGAGTACCAAGCAGCACCTTTAAGAAGGAAAGCATCCGCTTGCTGCCCGGACCATCTGGTCCTAGGGTTTCCCCCGGCACACAGGGAGGCTGACGGAGGGTAGCCACGACGCCCTTCAGGAAGGGATGGTGCCACCCACAGGTAGCACCGCGTCGGTGTCGGCAAAGCCGAAAAGGATTTCTCCCGAAAAAACCCTGTCCGCAATCCCGTACGATTCATAGCATAGGAGCCTGCGAGAACAAGGCCTCGCCACCACCAGACACACCACCCTCCAGCATGCGCGCGAACACGAAGCCACCATCGTCGTCGTCTCACCGAAGCAACCGTCGCAAGGACAGCGGGAAAGCGGCAAGGAGTAGACAGTACCGGGGCGCGGGAGGGAACTACCTCCACCGTCGAAGACGGTAGTCGACCGGACGCAGCCGCAGAGCACACCAGTCCCCGTTAGGCCCGGTCGTCCGCCTGCCACACTGCAAGGGAAGACTAGTCCTAATAGGGTCCGGCCGGGCCCAGATCGGGCCCGTGAAGTCCGCCGCCAAGCTGCAACAGGCCGGCCGCCGTCGCTGTTGTCCCTGCACCCCTACCTGCCACTCGCCCCGCCGAACGCGCTACATGCCAGGCCGACCCGTCCCAACCCAGATGGGCCCGTAGGGCCCCGATCTGGGCCACTAGATCCTCTGGCCGAGCTGCAGCGCACCGCCGCCCGCGTCGCTGCGCCGCCCCGCAGCTCCACGAGCGTCGCCGCCGCCACGTCGCCTCCCGGCCGGAGCCGAACCACCGCCGCCCGAGATGCACCGCCGCCAGAGGGGAGAGCCCCGCCTCCACCCATCCTGGCGCGGGGAAGGACAGGCCGCCGCCGGCGGCGCCGCGCTCGGCGACCTCTGCCAGCGGCGGCGACGGGGAGAGAGGAGGAGGGGGGCTGAGGAGAGGGAGGCGGCTGGGCACGCGCCGCCGTCGCGGGGGGCGACGGACGCGCGCGAGGGAAGGGAGAGGAGGGGAGGCCGGGGTCGGAGGTGGCACCGGCGCCGGCGGCGGCCGCTGGGAACCCTAGCTAGGCGCGGGGGAGGGAGTCGCGGGAGGACTAAGCGTGTGTTTGGTTGATGGACCAATATGCATGGAATGGGATGGCCTAGATTTTGGAGATGGAATGATCCAAATTAGGTGATTCCACTTCTTATTTGCTATGCATGGAATGGGATGGCCTAGATTTTGGAGATGGAATGATCCAAATTAGGTGATTCCACTTCTTATTTGCTTCGAGGGATAGAAGGTGGATGGATCAGGTGTGTTTACTTTGTAACTGTTAATAGCAGTAGGTCAACAGGAGGTTAAAGAGGTTAAGATCTGATTAGAGAAAATTAGCCACCATGTGCGCCGACCACCGGCCGAGACGAACACAACCAAACTTGGACGAGGTGGCGGCCGTCGGCGAGCTTGCGGCGCGCGGGCCGGCGGAGGCGAGCTTGAGGCGGCCGGCGACGGCGAACTTGCAGCCCCGGGCCGGCGGCGAGCTTGAGGCGCCCGGCGGAGGCGTGCTTGCAGCGCGCGGGCCGTCGCGGGCGAGCTTGGTTCCAACGACCTCGCTGGCATCGTCTCCCTACGACCTCGCCGACGCCGAGGATGAGACCGCAGCTGCGTCGCCGTCCTCGCGCCGCGGACGAGACCGTGGCTGCGTCGCCGTCCTCGTCGGCCGAGATGCGCGCAGCCGCCGCCGCCTGAGATGCGCCGCCAGCCAAGACCCGAGGCCGCCGGCCGAGACGCGCACCGTCGCCAGTCGATGCGCCGCCGCCTGAGAGCACGGCCATGGCGGAGGACCAGCGTCTAGGAACAAAGAGAAAATTAACGACGGAACAGAGAGGATTAAAAAGTGGGCCAAACTTCGGCCGATTTTGGGGAATGAATTGGTGCAACATTTTTGGAGTATATTCTTGCATGTGGGCGGTTCAATCCAGGTGAGTCTACAACCAAACATATAAAAAAGGAGAACCATCCCACCCCACCCCTCCTAATACCTTGAACCAAACACACGCTAATGTTTCCCGTCGATCTCGGGTTTGTTTGAGCTGCCATTGAGATCCACCGTCATCAGATTGATACTGGTTTTTCTTCCCTGCTCAACATTGCCAACATTTTCCTCAGAAAGGAACCATGGTCAACATATGCTTATCATGTTACTCTTAAAGCGAGGGACAATGATACTAATAAATCATACAGACACTAAATTATCCTGGTCATTTTCTGTGTATTGTATGCTTCTGTGTAATACATGCTAACACATGTATTAATTTTTTTTTTTTTTGCAGACTACCAGAGTTAGATTCGTCTTTGATGATGATTCCCTGGTTAGTCCACTCTACCTTTTGGATTAAACTAAATATGTAGGATTATTCCAAAGTGCTTATGTAAAATGTCTTCCAAAACTGGCTGCTGGAATATATTTAAGCCATATCATAGGAATATGCACAATACATGTTATAAATTGTTGTTGGTAAGTTAGGAATACTCACAACTAATCTAAGTAAAGCTGCTATTTATAATCTGACATTCTACTAGTCACTTGTTGTCTCTCGTATTGATATCCGGATAATGCTTTTTATTTAATTATGAAAGTACACAGAACTGCAAGCACGGAAGCGATTTTACTAGCTGGACCATTAATAGCTTTTCTTGAATGATGTTTCTCTTTTCCATACCATGAAGATTGAATTGTTTCAATGCTCAGTTGTTGCAGATGATCCTATGCATCTTTCTTATCTGAACTTCATATGCTTGTATTATTATAGGAAGTGAAAGTGGGCAATCAGCTGCAGGAGTCGGGCGAAAATGTATTTGTTGGTGGCAAGAATCGTTGGAAGTAAGTATACTAGTTACTTGTATGTTAGTATAGTACCTTCTGTCCAACATAGATGTATTAGCAAATTGGTTTTGTCTTGGAAAAAATAGATGGTTTTTGGGATGTGGGCAGTCTCCAACAAGCAACTTTGACTGTTTATTGTCGTAGATATATGTATGATGAAGTTTTGATTAACTGTTTAGATTGATGTGTATATCTTCAGATAATTTTTTTATTTTTCATAAAATTAGGGTCTGTGACGACACAAGGATTTAACCAGCTGTAGCAATGCAAAAAAATAAAACTTCCGTACCAAAGCACGAGTGTTTACTTCACCAGTCTTTGTAAAAAAAAGTATTAGCTCCTGCTTCGATATGCTTAGAGCTAGAGCGACATCTATTATGGACCAAGGATTTTTTTTAACATTCTATTAGGGACCACGGATTGAACTATCTTGTCCAATTAATCTATCTTATTCTGGTAAAAGTCTTACAATATTTTCTAACGATTGAGCATGTGCATAGGTACTCATCATTCGTGAACTGGGAACTATGGTGGCCACAATTTCCTATCCTGGTTTACTTCAAAGAGACACAAACAAAACCCGAAGGCCAAATTCATTTCTTCCCTGTGATTTTCGTAAGCCCACTGGTCAACCATAAGCTCAACATCTTCATTCTTACATAGTGGATTTAATTCCTCGTCGCAACACAGAACGGCCGTCAACTCTATGATACTATGGTGGAGCGCGCTGGACCTTCGGAAACAAGCGGGCCAAAACCTTGAGAAAGACGGCGAGCTGTGCTCCATGGGTTAGTTCAAGATTCAGGAGCCAAAATCTCCATGATTTGGGCAAACTACTTCACATGCATGTGTATGCGTTGACCTTGAAAACAAAAGATCTACTACACAGCAAGCATCTTAAAGTGGGGGTGTGAGAAAATGATCTAATGCGGCTTCCTCAACATGCACGCTTACCTCGCTTGCAAAACAATGGCATGTTTATCTGCACACATGTTTTCTGAATCATGTGATATGGAATAATCACTTGGAATATCTATTGGAGGGGAGGGGATTGCATTCAGAATTGTACTTTTGTGGCGATTTCCTGCTTCCGTGCCACAACCATCAGTAAAGCAAATGTGCTTGCGGTTGTTACTCATGGTCATATGGATGAGAAACAAGAGAGTTCCAAGTGTTCCCACCGAAGATTGAACTCATTTCAAATAAACAATGCATTATATCAGTCAATTTGATGATAATTCACCTACTTTTTTTTGGCACGTAAAACTTCCGGTGATCAGTCAACTTGCAAATAAAAGGGAATTCTGCTGGCCGAGTAGAAAATTAAAAAAAATAGTAAAATATTTTGGAAAATCTGAAGAAATGGTAACAAACATATCCAAATGTTTTACGTATGTACAAAGTTTCATGATGAAATGAATTTCTCGTGCCGTTTGTGAAAAAATAAAATCAGTGATATATTAGAACACCAGTACATGGCACACCTGAAAGGATCGTATGGGCACCTAGAGAGGGGTGTGTGTGAATAGGTGCTACACCAAATTTTAATTCTTTTTTAAATTAGGCTTGACACAAAAGGTAAATTCTCTAGATATGCAACTACGGTGAATTTACCTATATGACAAGCAAACAACTAACACTAGGTTATTATCACGATACAAGTAAAGGCTACTAAGGGATAGAGATAACCGAAAGTACAAGCATGCGGAGGCAAGGATGTATTCCCGAGTTCCTCCTTGTTAAGGGAGTACGTCTCGTTGGAGGGTGTGAGCTCGCCACAACAGGCCTACTCAACCCCACAAAGGCCTCACCCTATTCTCCGATGAACCTCGCCACAAAGGCTCCGCTCACATTCCACTATTGAAATCCTTCAAGGCGGAATCCAGAGCCTTTACAATGTTCTTGAGGCACACACCCACAACTTAATCGGGGGATCCCAAATCAACACAACAACTGAAACAATAACAATCGAAGTGTGTACACAAATGGGCTAGGTTTTCCCAGTGGAAACCCTAGGAATGATTCCCTCAAGCAAATGAGGGGGAAATGGAAAACAGGTCGGTGAAGATGTAGATCTTGACCTTCTCCTTCAATCATCCAAAGATCAACGAGTTTGAGTGGAGGGATTGGGAGATCTATGTGATTTGAGCTCTGAGAAATTAGGGTTCTTCAAATTCTGGTCAAGCTACTCTTTCCAAGGTAGGAGAAGGGTATTTATACCCTTCTCCCCAAAGTAGTCGTTGCACACTGCTAAGACCGGAGTCTCCGGTGTAAATGGGCCGGAGACTCCGGTGTGAGCCGGAGACTCCGCTGAGCTCCGGAATCTTTGAGTCTTCTGCCTGGACCGGAGATTCCGGTCCACTGGGGGCGGAGACTCCGGCATGGGCCGGAGACTCCGCACTTCTTCCGATGAGACTCCAGACCACAGTCCAGTACCGCGCCACTCTGCTGTCTTGGAGGGGTCGATGCAGATAGACCGGAGACTCCGGGCACTCTCCAGGGTACCTCCGGACAGATGTCCAGTACCTCGCCACACTTTGGCACAAGCCAGGAAAATCCTGGGACCGGAGACTCCGGCCCTGGCAGACCGGAGACTCCGGCCAGGGATTATCCTGCGATAAGTAAACTTTGCCAAATCTTCCTTTTTTGTGGTTGATGCTTATGGGAATAATTATATCTATAATCCTGCATCACTTAGCATCTCATTAAATAATCACTAGTGTTGTTAACTAACACACAAAACCAACTAGGGTTTAGGAAATGTTCTTTCAACACCTACGGTGATTCGTTCAAAAATAGCCGCGGACCGAAACAAAGTACTTTCACCACAAATTCAAGTGTGGTTGTTCCTTTTGGAAACAAACATATGCATCAATACATATCGTGGACTTAGGGCATATCCCGACTGATTTCAGCACACAACTATGACAACTACTAAGTGTATCTAGCGCACAACAGCTGCCACGATAAGAAACTCCAAGATATGTGAAGTCCATCGCACAATGAGTGGGGATCCCACCGGCGGCAGGGATGTCCCGACGGAAGACGCCGGGAAGGATCGTGCCGGCAGGGATGTCTCGACGGAAGATGCCGGGGAGGATCATGCCGGCGGCAGATTCTGGATCCTCCGCTCTCTTTCGGAAGAGGGTGAAGATCTGGTGGACTCTGGCGATCCCGCGCCAGATCCACAGAACGGTGTTGGTCCTATTTCGCCGGAGAAGCCAAGAGGTAAGTTCTGGTCGTCATCGTCTGACAAAGATGATGACCGGACGGCAGCGTCTCTGGTGACCGCATCGCCCACATCTTTGCGGGGGTGGTGCCGGTCGCCGAGCCCGATAAGCTGCGATCTCCGACAATCTGACCGCCAACACAAGCGGGATCAGCGGCGGAAATCAAAGGTTTGCACATCTTCTTCTTCCTTTACTGGATTCTGAGGAGGAGGTTGCCTCGCCGGTTCGCCGTGATGCTTGCACGAGGCAAGCTCCGGCGCGCCCTAGGTTTCCTGTGATGCCTCCATCTACTTTCACAGAGGAGTCTATTGATGCCAAAGAATGGATTACAGTTCATCGTCGTCGTGCTAAATCGTTGCGAGGTGTTCGTCCAAGATGGCGTCCTTCCTTCCGTCGGCCGACGAATTCAACTCCGGCGAGTCTGCGTAAGGCAGCTCCAACATCATCGGATCATGAGGATTCAGCTCCTATTCAAAAAAAATTGAATTTATTCGAACTGGGCTGAAAAGGGCAAGAGGCCCGACCCACTTCGGAAACCCGGGGTGCTACTAAGATGGGCCACAAGGGCATAAAAACTCGTGCCGGCCTAGGAATGCATGAAATAACAGCCTTACGAAGGGTTTTAGGAAAAGTCTGGCGGAGATCTAAGGATCATATCGCCACTTCTCTTTCGGTGGCGGCTAGGGCTCGCTCGCACGAAGTCATGGAGGGCCGTGGCGGTGGGGGCTACGTCGGCAGAGGGACTGGCGGCTATCCTAACATGTCGTTCAACGGTCGAGGTGGAGGTAATAGCCACAACTTCGAAAGAGGAGACCGTCAGGTTTTGCTAATGGCCGGGAAGCCCAGGTTGGGAATAATTCCGGCAATGGCGGGGTTGGACGAGCGGATATACAAGTGCAAGGGCAGAACTACAATCGCGGCTTCGCAGGAGTGTAAGGAGGCCCAAACCCTAGGCAATATAGAGGCAATAATGAGAATCGGTAGCAGCAAGGCTACGGAGGAGGGTTCGAGCATCATGATCCGGTCCGGTTCAATGTCAACTTTGGAGCTTTTGATGCTGGGTCGTATGATGGAGAGCAAGGAAATAATTTCTGTAGGCCTCGGGTTCCCGCCGGCGGTCGGGGATACGAAAGGAAGAGCGGGGACGGTTCGGTAATTGGAATAGAGGCAGGATACCGGTTGTGGATGAGACAGTGTCTGCTCAGCTCGCCGAATAGATCAAGAAACAGGTAGCAGCAGCGGTGGTGGCACTCCCGGTTACGTTGGCAACTGAGGCCAAAACTGTAGCCGCCGTGGAACCAGCGGGGGTGACCAATGTAGCCACGAAAGATGGAGCCACTGCGACTCATCTGTCAAAGCCACCTAAGAAGAAAGAAAAAGTTCTTTGTTTCCAATGCAAGAACATGGGGCACCTAGCAGTGGACTGCCCGGTGGAACTTTGCATATATTGTGATAAGTCTCTGCATCTATCTAAGGACTGCCCTTTGAGGTCTGCTCCTAAACCGGTGGCAAGGATGTATGGGTTGGCAAATGATAATTTGTTGTTCTTTGATGTGGAGAAATCAGAGGATGTGCGAATTCATAATGAGAGTGGCAAAGAAGGACGTATCAGGGTTTTTGGTGGGTTCTATGTCAGTCGAGGAGGTCATTCATGAACTGGATTGGTTGGTCCAAACCGAATTCCAATGGGAGGTTTCTATGCTATCTAAGAATTTGTTTAGTGTGGTGTACCCAACCAAAATGGAGTTTGCAAGACTTAGAAACATTAGGTCAATTCAAGTCAAAGGCAAAGAATCTATAATGCATTTTGAGGAATGTGTTAACAGTGATGTTCAGAGGTACGACCTGATAGACTTATGGGTCCGCGTGAGAGGTTGCCTTGATGAGCTACGAAAGGATTATCTTGCTTTGTTTGTGGTAGGTTCCCTCATTGGCAAAACTAAGGAGGTTGATATGGTCTTTACTCATGCTCACAAGGTGGTATGTCTTAAAGTTGCTTGCGCCGAGCCGTCGGCGATTCCACCAAAAATAGGTCATACATATGATGGGGTGGGATATATGCTCCGCTTCTCCATTGAGAATGATAATGGTGAGGATGTGATCATGGATGATGCTGACCCGGATGATGATACAGAGGGAGATGACAAAGGAAATGATAAATCCTCAAAGGACAAATCCACAAAAGATTCGGCAAGGAGTGCTGACTCATCTCTACATTGGAAAAATGCAAAGACTAAGGAAACAGATCAAGCAAAATCCTTGGACAAGGAGGCTCCTGTTGAAGCTGAGCAAGAGAAGGGCCCTCAGAAGGAGGATCCAGCTGATGTTGTGCAAGAAACATGCAATAATGCAAACTGTTTTCAATTTGGTTCGGTGGACTTCAGTTTATTCAAAGATGATGTTAGGGACACCGAGCTCTGTTCCTAGTAGAAGATGGGGGGCGTGTGGAGGCTGATGAGGAGAGTCTCCCATCACCCATTGCAAATTCAGCTCCACCACGTTTTTTTCCAGAGTTCTGATTCTACCGAGGCAGAAAAAGATGCAGTTTCTCCTGCCACAACAGAAAATTCGAAGGTTTTCTCTGCCGCGACAGAAGTTCCGCCCGCGACAGTGAATTCTCCCGGTGGTAGCCTATATCCTTCACCGAGCCGTGAGGCTGAACAGCGCCTGGTCGCCTCGGTGGCAGCAAAGTTTTCCGGTTTGAATGGATATGCAGGTGACTCCTATTGCTAGCACCCACAAGCAAAGATCAACGCGGTCAAGATCGTCGTCACCGTCTCCTACAAATGGGTGGGGGGGAGAAACGGCTATTGTTGGTCTGGTGCATCACCCACATGGCAGGAGGCCACGGAGGTGCACCCAACGCCGCCTCATGGGTCACCTTGCACGCCTACGGCTCCTGCATGTCATAACTCTTCAGCTTCTGCTCTAGGAACAGGAGTGTTCCTTGGTGGACGCTACTCGCACGCAGAGCTCATCGCGTATGGCGGCATCTCTGAAGCAAGTGGAAAGGGGGTTCGTTCTAGTGCAAGGGTGCGCGCTATGGAAGATGACGGAACCACGATCATGGAGAAGGCCCAAAATAGGTCCTACGACCGTGACAACCTTGCTTCATGTACTAAATCCATCTCTAAATTTTCCATTGCATATATTCCTAATGAAGTAGTAGTCGCTAGGGCTGCAAAGTTAGGGGTTTCGTTAGGAATGTCCCTTAGTCAGGTGGAGTCCTCATTATCAGTTATGAAAGACATTGATCTTCATCGCACAATTACCATGTTAAAAAAATGAAGAGAAAAAGAAAGGTACAATGATTCAGAGGGGTGTTTAGCTTTGAATAGGGCAACAACGTTGAGTCATGATCTCGTGGGTAGGAGCAGCTAGACGCTGAGGATCATAGGGATCCTTCCTCCCCGACCGTTAAAAAGAAACGAGTATATAATAAAAAGATATCTGAAGTTTCAATTGTTAGACGAAGCATCAGGATCAAACTAAACGCTAAGAAGCAATGAAAGGGTGTTTTGGAATAGTGGAGGTTTTAGGGATACTGCAAAGCATTCAGTGGTTTCTGATACTATAAAAGAACATAAGCTTGATTTATTTGCCATCATAGAGACGGGCAAGGATAATTTTTCGATGCCCTTTCTTCAAAATTTAGCAGGCGGTATGGATTTTGTTTGGTGTTGTCTTCCTCCTATTGGTAGATCGGGTGGTATCCTTGTAGGTTTTAATACTCAGTCTTTAACAATTAGACAAGTGGAGCTAATTGAAAGGTGTGTTAAGATACACCTAGCATCTAAAAAGGACAACTTTCAGTGGATTTTAGTCGTGGTTTATGGGGCAGCGCAAGAAGACCACAAGGGTGATTTCTTGGTTGAGTTGGTTCGAATATGTGAAAAAGAAATGCAACCCCTATTAGTAGGGGGGATTTCAACATCATGCGTCGTCAGAGTGATAAAAGTAATGACAATTTCAACGCTAGGTGGCCTTTTATTTTTAATGCTATCATAGAGGGTTTAGATCTTCGTGAAATAGACCTTTCTGGACAAAAATACAATTGGGCTAACCGTAAATCGAATCCTGCGTTTGAGAAGTTGGATAGGGTTTTAGCGAGTGTATCATGGGAACAAAAGTTTCCTTTAGTTTCAGTTTGGGCCCTAACTAGGGAGGGGTCCGACCATACTCCCCTTTTGTTAGATTCAGGTGAACAAGCTCACTTTGGTAATAAGGCTCACTTTTCATTTGAATTATATTGGCTAAGAAAAGAAGGATTCTTCGAGATGGTTGCCTAAGAATGGTTGGCTGTCTCCCATGGTAGTAATCCTATGGAAGTTTGGCAAACTAAGATTCGTCATTTGCGGTCATTCCTAAGGGGATGGGCAAAGGACCAAAGCAGCTTTTATAAAAAAGAAAAGCTAGCCTTCTTGATATCATTGATCAACTAGATATAAAAGCGGAAACTATACCCCTCTCGACGGCTGAGCGGGAAGAGCTTTCAAAGGCTAATGATAAAATTGCGAGCCTAAGGAGAGATGAAGAGTCTAAATGGGCTCAGAGGGCCAAAATAAAATATATCCAAGAAGGGGGAAGTAATACTAAATTCTTTCATCTCATAGAGAATGGTAAGCATAGAAGAAAAAGAATTTTCCAACTTGAACAAGATGATGGGACCATAACAGGCCAAGAAAATCTCGCAAACTATATTAGGAACTTTTATAAACAATTATTTGGGGCAGAGGCACCAAATAATTGCTCTATGATTGAAACCGAAATACGAGATATTCCGCAAATTTCCTTAGAGGAAAAAGAAGTGCATGATGCCATTTTCCAAATGGAGAAAAAATAAGGCACCCGGTCCCGATGGTTTCCCGGCTGAATTTTTTCAAATTTTTTGGGATATCCTTAAAGTAGATTTGTTAAACATGTTCACATGCTTTCACAAAGGTGATCTGCCTATGCATCATCTCAATTACGGGATTGTTATATTACTACCAAAAAAGGAGAATGCAATTCAAATTCAGCAGTACCGACCGATTTGCTTGTTAAACGTTAGCTTCAAAATTTTCACTAAAGTGGCCACAAACCGGATAACGACGGTAGCACAAAAGGTTATCCGCCCCAATCAAACAGCCTTCATGCCCAGGAGACACATCCTTGAGGGGGTGCTTATCCTACATGAGACCATCCATGAACTTCATAGGAAAAAATTGGATGGAGTAGTTTTAAAGATTGACTTTGAAAAGGCGTATGACAAAGTGCAATGGCCTGTCCTCCAACAGGTCATGCGCATGAAAGGCTTTGATCCTAAACGGTGCCACTGGATAAATCAGTTTGTGAGTCAGGGCAGTGTTGGGATAAAAGTAAATGATGATTTGGGTCATTATTTTCAAACAAAAAAGGGTTTAAGGCAAGGAGACCCTTTGTCCCCAATTATGTTTAACATTGTGGCCGATATGCTGGCTATTATTATAGCTCGAGCAAAAGAAGATGGACAAGTAGAAGGATTGATACCACATCTAGTAGAAGGTGGAGTGTCAATTTTACAATATGCGGATGATACGATATTGTTCATGAGCCATGATCTAGAGAAAGCTTTAAATATGAAATTAATTTTATGTATCTTTGAACAATTATCTGGTTTAAAGATAAACTTTCACAAGAGTGAATTTTTTTGTTTCGGCCAAGCAAAAGAAATGGAGGATCAATATAAATTACTTTTTGGGTGCGAATCTGGGAAATTCCCATTTAAGTATGGGTATCATGATTCATTTTCGTAAACTCAAAAACGGAGAGTGGAAACCGGTAGAGGATCAGTTTGAGAAAAAGCTTGCTAGTTGGGTAGGCAAACTTTTATCATATGGCGATCGGTTAATCCTTGTTAATTCAGTGTTAACTAGTCTGCCAATGTTTATGTTATCTTTCTTTGCGGTACCTAAAGGGGTACGGAAAAGAATGGATCTCTTCAGGTCTAGATTCTTTTGGCACAGTGATGGGCATAAAAGGAAGTACAGATTAGCTAAATGGAACATTTTGTGCCGGCCAAAGGAGCAAGGCGGGCTAGGGATAGAGGTGATTGAGATTAAAAACAAAAGTCTCTTATGCAAATGGCTCTTCAAAATTCTAACGGAGGAAGGGGTTTGGCATGAGCTATTGCGTAACAAATATTTGCATTCTAAATCGCTTTCTCAAGTGAGAGCTAAAGCCACCGACTCACCTTTTTGGAGGGGTCTCATGAAGGTCAAGGATGAGTTCTTCGACCGAGGCTCTTTTCACATTGTCAATGGAGAAAAAACTTGGTTTTGGGAGGATACGTGGTTAGGGGATAAGCCACTTGTTAGCCAATATCCATCTCTGTATAATATTGTCCGTAGAAAGGAGGCTACAGTAGCTTCGGTTTTGTCCCCGGCACCTGATGGGGGGATACTTTCCGGGTAGGCCCATGGAGACGGAAAGTGGACCCACCAAGATCAAGGAGGCCCAAGCCGGGTTACACTTCAAGCAACATGGGCTGGACAAGGAACAAGATGCCCATCTCGTTACGAGTAAGCACAAAGGAGAGGACACGGCAAAGACTGGAGTCCCAGTACAACCCGGAGTACCAACTTGGAAGGTGAAGACCTAGAGAAGGACTCCGTATTCATGTGTAACTTGGTACGAGTTGTAAGTCCAGGGACCCGGCCGCCTTTATAAGGAGGGCTCTGGACCTTAGATCGATAAGCTAAAAAGGAACACCAATCCCGTAGTCGCCGACTCTCAAGTTAGAAGGAGTCGGAACCCTGTAATCGAGATCAAGTGCACAGCAATAAAGAACAAGCAGGAAGTAGGTCTTTACCTCTAAACAAAGGGGCCGAACCTGGGTAAACTCCTTGTCCTCTTGTCGAGATTAACCAACTCCTGTGTCCTAGTCGCCAATGGCCCCACAACTTAGCTTCCCGGAGGAAGTACTTGCCGTGATAACCCCACGACAGTTGGCGCCCATCGTGGGGCCGGTGATGAAAGGAGTCGAGATCATGGGAGAAGATCGCCGAGGTATGGAGAAGCTCGCCATCGGCAGGGTCTACACCAACCAGTACGGCGAGACCGAGATCGACGACTACGGGTGGAGCCCGGAGATGGATGAAGTCGAGGAAGGCTATCAGCTCATCTTCGGCAAGATCTGTTGGGAATATGCCCTAGAGGCAATAATAAAATGGTTTATTGGCATATTCATGTTTATGATAATAGTTTATTATCCATGCTATAATTGTATTAAATGGAAACATAATACATGTGTGTGGAATATAAACAAACAGGTGTCCCTAGTAAGCCTCTACCGGACTAGTTCGTTAGTCAAGAGATGGTTAGAGTTTCCTAACCATGGACTTGTTATAGTCACTTGATAACGGAGTCATATCATTAGGAGTAATGATGTGATGGACAAGACCCGATAATAAAGAGTTGCAATTGATCGTGTCACACAGTTTCATTGCCAACACTTTTAGTATGCCAAGTATAGTTTTTCTTAGACCATGAGATTATGTCACTCCCGTTTACCGGAGGAATGCTTTGTGGACATCAAACGTCACTTCGTAACTAGGTGATTACAAAGGTGGCTTTCAGGTATCTCCGATGGTATTTGTTGGGTGACATGAATCAAGATTGGGATTTGTCCTTCCTTGTGACGGAAAAGATATCTCTGGGCCCTCTCGGTAATATAGCATCAGAAAGGTTGCAACCATGTGATTAAGTGTTAATCACGGAGATCCTATATTATGGACGAGTAAAGAGAATTTGCCAGGCAACGAGATTGAACCAGATATGGAGATATCGACGATCAAGTCTCGGGCAAATTAAATATCGGTGAGACAAAGGGAATCGTATACGAGATTAAGAATCTCCGGCATCGTGGTTCAATCAATAAGGAACTTCGTTGAATATGTAGGAGTCAATATGGGCATCCCGGTCCCGCTATTGATTATTGATATGATCATGTCTGCATGTTCTCGAACCCGTAGGGTCACACACTTAACGCTCCGATGTAGCTACGGTTAGTGATGAGATAATTGATGGTATGAACGAATGGTGATTCAGAGTCTCAGATAGGATCCCTGACATCACGAGGAGTTCCGGAGTGGTCCGGAAAATAAGATTCATATAAGGAACGTGTTTCCGGAGGTACCGGAACGGTTCCGGAAGGTTCTAGAAGATTCTGGAAGTGGGGACCATATTGTATGGGAGCCCACATGGACTAGAGGGTGGTGCAGCCACCTTAATGGGCTGGCCGCACCAGCCCCTTAGCCCAGCCGGCCAAGCCCTAGTTGGACTAGGACTTGGGCCAACCACAAAGGGCCAAATTGAGTCCTAGATGGACTCAACTTGGGGGCCAAGCAAAAGGCGGCCGGCCAGCCCCTTGCCCAAACCCTAGCCGCCCCATATATAAAGGGGGGAGGGGAGGGGTGCGCACCACCTGAAGGCTGCCCTAGCCGCACCCCCCTTGGTGCCCTAGCCGCCGCCCCTTCACCTCCATAGCCGGCGCCACCCCTCTCCCCGGAGGGCTGCCGCCACCACCACCTCCACCCTAGCCGCACCACCCCTAGTGTAGGGCTGCTGCTGCACCACCTCCTCCTCTCCCTCTCCTCTTGCTTGGCTTGGCGAAGCCATGCTCGCGGAGATCTACGCCATCAACGCCACCACAACCGTCGTGGTGCCGAGATCTATCTAGCCACGTCCTCCTCGCTTGCGGGATCAAGGAGAGGACGTCTACATCGAGCCGTACGTGTGGATACCGCGGAGGCGCTGCTTGTGCGGTGCTCCATCGGATTGGATCGCGTGGATAATACATCTCCTCGCGACTAGATGAGTCTAGTTGCGGGGATCGACAGACCAACCCCTGCATCGACAAAACGCTTTGAACATTATTCGAGGGTAAGAGATTGGATCTCATCTTCGCTACCTTCATCTTCACTTTGACTGTACCAACAACATTGCAGAATACGAGGCACTGTTACATGGACTCCGCTTGGCCAAGGAGATGAACGTCAAGCATATCAGGTGCCATGGAGACTCGGATCTCGTGGCCCAGCAAGTGTCAGGAACTTGGGACTCAAAGGACGCAAATATGGCAGCTTACAGGAGAGCAGTCAACCAGATTGTCGGGTTCTTTTCCGGCTACCAGGTAGAGCACATTGATCGTCGAAAAAACGAGGCGGTAGATGCACTATCAAGGCTGGGATCTAGAAGAGAGAAAGTACCACCAAACGTCTTCCTGGATGAGCTCCATCATCCGTCAGTTAAATTGCCTTCAAAAGAGGAGCTCGCTTTTCCGGACCCGGAGTCAGCATTGGTTGCAGCAACTCGGGCAATTCCAGCTTGGACGGAGCCGTATCTCGCGTATCTCCTACGTGGGGAACTTCCAGAGGATGAAGTCAGGAAAAGACAACTCATCAGACGATGCAAGTCGTATACAGTAATCAATGGGGAGTTGTTCCGGAGAAGCACCACGGGAGTCTACCAACGGTGTGTATCCCCAGAGGAAGGCAGGCAAATTCTGCAAGAGATTCATGCAGGAGACTGTGGCCATCATGCATCAACAAAGTCCTTAGTATCCAAAGCTTTCAGGCATGGTTTCTTCTGGTTGACAGCACACTTGGATGCAGAAAGGATAGTCCGAGTTTGTGATGGTTGTCAGAGGTACGCCAGGCAAGATCATGTGCCGGCCCAGGAGCTCAGAACCATACCAACAACTTGGCCGTTTGCAGGGGCTTGACATGGAGGGTCCTTTTTCAAAGTCCCCTTGCCACAAAACTCATTTGCTAGTTGCAGTTGACAAGTTCACCAAGTGGGTTGAAGTCGAACCCGTCAGCCGAGTCGATGCAGCATCTGCCATCAGGTTCATCAAAAAGATAGCTACGCGATTTGGATATCGACATAGCATCATCACAGACAATGGAACCAATCTGTCAGTTGGAGAGATGGCTAAGTTCTGTGGAGAAAACAACATCCGACTTGATCTAGCCTCGGTAGCACACCCACAGTCAAATGGACAAGCTGAACGCGCAAATCAGGAGTTACTCAAAGGGATTAAGCCCAGATTAAGAGTTCCCTTGTTGCGAGCTTCCGGTTGCTGGGTTGAGGATGCAGTACTCTGGAGCATACGGACGACTCCTAACAGATCCACCGGCTTCATGCCGTTCTTCATGGTCTACGGAGCAAAAGCAGTCCTACCCAGTAATTTACTTCACGACTCACCACGAGTCGCCAATTACATCGAGACAGAGAACGAGCTTGCTCGCCAGGACTCGGTGGATGCACTTGAGGAGGCAAGGGAGTTAGCCCTTGAGAGATCTGCAGTATATCAGCAGGACTTGCGGCGATATCACGCACGTAGAATCATAAGTCGGACTTTCCAAGAGGGAGATTTAGTGCTTCGCCTAGTCCAAAATAAGGAAGGGATGCATAAGTTATCTCCTCCATGGGAAGGACCGTTTGTTATAAGCAAAAATTTGCACAACGGGTCGTACTATCTAATGGATGTGCGGGAGCCAGCATGTGAAAGCAAAGGAGCTGACACAGCTCATACACTAGACCCCTATGCAGAGGCAAAGAGGCCCTGGAACATAGCTCAGTTGCGTCCATACTATAGTTAATCCTTGTAAGCAAGATGTGCAAGTTATCAATGAGCCCAGTGAGCTCTTCACACATTGTATTATGATAAAGCTGACTACATTTGAAATTGAAATCTTTTGTCGAGACACTAAATATGTGCGCTTTATTACATTTTGATCTTGGGGTTCTTGGGGGCTTGTCTTCAAGAAAAAAATTCAAGCTTCAGACTCTTGAACCCGGCTAAAAAGCCGGCTCCTTCCTGATTATAGCTGGTAAGTTATATGCAACTCGCAAAATTTGACTAAAGACTACAGGCATGAATCGTCCTGCACTCCTATGAATCCTAAAAAGGACTTAGGAGGAGGCGGACTTGTTAGAGCAAACTGTTAGCAAAAGTCACGCGAGGCCTACTTATTCATCAGTATAAAATTTAGATGGGTTGTAAGAACCAAACCAATCTATATAAAGTGGGCAATAGCAGGCCTATCACACAAAAACAAGACATTCAAAAGCATGTCATCACAAGGATAAAAGTTTTCACATCTCAAAAATCCGGACAGCACGACATCAATAAAGTTAAAAGTTTACTAATCATCCAAGGGATGAGCCTTCTATGTAGGAGCAGAACCAGAAACTGGAGATTTAGCTACAGCACCTTGAGCAGATCTGCCAGGTGCATACGGGTCCTTCACGCCAGGGGCGACTCCTTCATCTGGATTTTGGGAGTCGACAGCATCCTTTGGTCGGGCTCGTGGAGGAGCAGGCGTTGCGGGAGTTGATAGTACAGGTCCTGTTGAAGTGGACGCGCCAGCACTCAACTGAGAAGGAAGGCCGAAATCCACAACTGGAGGAGTCTCCATGACGATTTTCTGGTTGTTGGAGTCGTACCAATGAGTCCAGATTTCCGAGTCCATCTTCTCAATGATTTGGCAGGCAAAAGGTCTAAGAGACCTTTGCAGCGATTCAAGATCTTCCTTGGTAAAAGGGGAGCCGTCTTCATGTTTTTGTGGCTTACCCAAGGTTAGCAACGCAGGATCCACGGTCGTTGGATAGTAGGACCGCACCAAGGTCAGGACTCGAACGACAGCACGTCTGAAAGATGACTCCTTCCAGGCCTTAACGTATGCAGGAGCTCGGGATAATTCTCTCACCAGCCGTTCAGGAGACGAAGGACACTTCTTCTGAGGAGAAAGATAAGTGACAATTGCCTTGGCACCCTCCTGCAAGCCATGACAATAATCCTGCAGCTCAATCATCTGTTGGCCGACTGCTAATTTCATTTTGGGAGAAGTTGAACCTGGAAGGATTGCAACAAGTCAGTATAGCAAAGCAAAGGATTGACAGTTAAAATACAAAGTAAAAAAGGAACAGAGCTCACCAAAAATGCGCTAGGTCATCGCTTTGACGCCCGTGCGACAGCGGTCAAGACCAGTATTCAGGTCCTTGATGGCTTTCTCAGCAATCTTTTTGTTATGAGAAGCCGTCTTCTTTTCATCTTCCAGCTCGGCACAGACTTTCTTCAAGTCATTCTCAAGCTGGTAAGCGAGATTTCTTTCATACTCAGCAGATTTGGCGGAAGCAGCCGCCTTTTCCTCAATATTTTTCATATCTCTCTCCATACGAGAGACAGTGGCCTGCAACAACAACACAAAGAGTCATATGTTAGAGGTAGCTCCAAGTCGTCAAAGATGCACAACTTGGCGCTTGGGGGCTACAGGGAGTTCTTTTCCCAAAAGGATGCAAGACAGATCTAGCAGTTAAAAGTTTTTCAGCAACATTCACAGAAAGTGACCTACGAGTCCCAAGATGTTGTTATCAACAACTCAGAACTTGGGAGCTACAATGGTTCAAAATTCAGTTTTATATGGTGTATACAGTGTAGATGGTACCTTCGAGTGGCCGCAGGCTAACAACCCGGCGCTTGGGGCTACTCATGGATCAATATTTAAAGGAAAGGCAGAGGTTTTTAAGAGTTTTTAGCTCCGAGTTATCACATGCTAACAACACGGCGCTTGGGGGCTACTCAAGGATAAAAAATTTAAAAGCAGATGAAAGATTTTCAGAGTCTTCAGCTCCGAGTTGTTGCAAGCTTAAAGCAACTCGGTGCTTGGGGGCTACAGGCATGAAGTTCAAATTTTTCTCTACAAAGATGACAGTAAAGCATGAACCACCTACCTTAAGTCCCAAGTCACCACAGTTAGGTGCTTGGGGGCTACTGGTATGGTAAGAGACAACAATTAAGGAAAAAGTAAAGGACTTACAGCATGGATCATCTTCAGGGCCATTAAGCTGGCCAGCTCCTCGCCCTTCACCCTGGCGGCTTCCTCATTCCATTTAATGGCCTCATCCCATGCATCTACAAAGGACTTGTTCTCCCCAAGACAGAGTCGGTTGTAATCAACAGTGAGGTCCGGGGCAGAGCCAGCAGGTTCCTTGTTGGATTCAGAGAGAAGCATCTGGGAAGTACTCATCGTGGTGTGCTCAGGTTGGGCCGTAGGTTGAGGCTTAGCGGCAAGAGAAGAGTGGGCCCGAATTATTAACTCGGTTTCAGGAATTAACGGAGGTGAAGCAGCAATGGTAACCCCAGTGGAGGCGGCAGCTGAGGGAGTCGTCTTCGTGCTAGTAGAACTCGACAGTGTAGGCGGAGCTTCAGCCTTGCGTGCTGAGGTGACATCAGTTGCATCGGAAAGTTTTGCAACCTTAGGCGAAGGGCGAGCCCTAAAATAAGAACCGGAAAAGTTAAAATCATGAAAGATGCATAAAAAGTAAAGACAAACAAGCCAGAAGAATATGAGTGAAGAGTTAACTTACCCAGTGTTGGTCTCCAAGTCCAAGGAGGAGTTGGAGTCGGAGGATGGCATGGCTCCAGAGTCGTACGAGTCCTCAGCAGAAGGAGGAGAAGCGGAGGGCGACTTGCACTTCCGAGTGCTGGGAATCACCAGCGGGGCGTCAACCGGTCCACTGCTCCGCAGCTTCCTTAGCTGCGGTGACCCAACACACCACTGCATGGTGTAGTGTGCAAGTCGTTGACATAATACTCACAGAAGGACCTATCCGTGAATATTACATCCTTCAGAGTGGTACAACAGAAACATAGCAGGTCCAAGGTAAAACTATAGGATTACAACAATATTCAATACAAAATCTCGAGAACCTCCTCGATACATAGAGGATAGCCTCGTGCAAATGAAATCTAGAACAAATCCAATTCGTATCACTAAGCTAGAGATCAACTCTAGCTCTAACTCCTAATCCACTACTGCTGTTGCCACCACCTTAATCTACTCTATCTGGAATAAGATTATCCGGACTTGTACGCGTTCCTCCAGTAAGCGTGGTCTCCTCCATTGGCAGTGTGATCTCAGCGTTGTCATTGCTCATGCGTTGTTACCATTGTTGTCATTGCTCCTGCGTTGCTATTGTTGTTGTTCTTCCGTTGATGAAGTAGCGGTTGACTCCTTGTTGAAGGTCTCAATGTCGTGAGGGATCACAGTCAACTCCTTTGATGGCTCCAAGATCTAAGCAGGGGGTCAAAGGGGCAAGGGTGAGTAACCAGCGTTACCCAGCAAGTCCATTATGTACGGTGGGAAGTTTGATGCACTAGCTACAGCTTTAGACTCCAGGGAGCCTTAAGCTTAATGCAAGGTTTTTGTAAACATTTCTTTAAGAGGTTGCTTTTATTTC
Source organism: Puccinellia tenuiflora (assembly GCA_012064385.1). Classification (NCBI taxonomy): domain Eukaryota; kingdom Viridiplantae; phylum Streptophyta; class Magnoliopsida; order Poales; family Poaceae; genus Puccinellia; species Puccinellia tenuiflora. The sequence continues at coordinate 81,661 of QRDG01000967.1, read as the reverse complement.
TGAAGACTATGCCCGTCATCCTTCACAGGGCTAGAACTTTCATGGAGTTCCTTTCCTGCAGCGTTCGCAGCTCCTTCCCGGAACAGGGAGTAACATGTTACAATTTTTTACACTCTGCAGAGGTGCGTTACTTTACCCATAAGAGATCAAGACTTTGTTGCACAACCGGGTGATCTTTCCCGTCCACACTCTCTATGGTGTGGGGCCTAGTTTTTGATCCAAGTCATTCACTGTGCTTCTCCGCACAACGCATGCCCACCCTTTTGTAGGTTTGTCCTCCCCTAAATCTTTAGGCAGACCGTTCCAGACTCAAAAGTCCTCCCCTATGCCTAACAGATTGCCCGTTCCAGACATTCCTACAATCCATCATAGGCACCAGGTATCGTGGGACCTAAGGGTTCCCACCCATGTTGCGTGTAGTCCCGCAAGACCTACCGCGTACGACCCTGGTCACCCGTTGGCATGCATCCAGGAGAAGTACAGATGGCATTTCCCGTCCCATTCCAGGTCTTATGGTTAACGCGTCTTTACGGTGCAATCATTATGACGGCATTTGTTGTTATTCCTAGGTAATACTTTCCCGTGCAAATGGAACCTCCGGACCTATTCTTCTTACCATGGTCCCATTTGCCATCCATAGTAGGTTACCACCACTCAGGTAGATAGCCAAATAGTCAAGTTATTAAAGAAATAGGTTTTATGCTTTCTTTTGTATAAAGGTGATAGTATATTAAGGTTTTGCAAATAGTTTTCTAATAAATATTTCAAGAGGTATGAGCAAGTGATGAACTTGCCTGTGATAGAGATGGCAGTTCATGCCCTTCGGGGTTCTAGGGTTGCGTCAGAACCCGGAGATCTGAAAACAGCAAAGTAGTCCGGGTAAGGACTACTGGAAACACTTGCAATATGCTATTATGCATAAATATGAGATGAATCGTATATAACCCAAAATACCCAAACTCACAAGTAAGCGTTTCACGTTATTGATTACTTTGTTAACGGTGAGATGCTTTGAGTTGATGTAACTTTTAGACTTAGGTGTTTGCTATGATTATCGAAGTAATGTTTTACATGATTAATAAACAACTACAGATGTTCAATTAAGAATTGCATTCATTTTATAATTTTATTTTATCTAACTACTTTCAAAAAGTAATAACACGAGAGTGATTGATTTTCAAATGAACTCCTTTTTGTGTGTTTTACCTAGGATGAGTAACAGGACAGTCATTTACATTATGGTATTTGAGTTCAAATTTTATATTTTGAGATTATATCTCAAATTGTCCTTCTTTTTGAAAATAATTGTTCTTTGGGAATTTTTAATTTTTAAAGCTTACTTTAAGGAGCTTTATTTTTATCACATAATTTTAATTAAGTCATTGTATTTAGGAAAATCATAAATATTGTATTTTAAAATATAGGAACTAGTGGTTATATTTTTCTTAATTTTAAAATAATTTTTATTCAATTTTAACTTGAATATAAGAAATTATGTTAATATTTAACCAAAAGTGGCATTTTGGTAATTTTAGATAACCTGTAATTAAAATTGATTAAATAATTATGAAATAATTATAATCTGGTAGATTTTATTTTTCTGATGATTTTGATATTTTATTTGTATTTTTCTGATTTAGGAATTAAAAGTTATGAATTTTCAAAGTTTTGAATAAATTCTGAAATCAAGAAAAGGTTAAATTTCTGACAAAGGGGTCCACTGTCAGAGTTTTAATCTATTTTGAAAATGGATAAGGGCGTGCTGACGTCATCTGACGTCAGCCACCACGGCCAGCGGCCTCTTCGGCCAAGCGCCGGCCGAATCCGGCCGACTCCGGCCACGCGGATGTGCGCGTTCGACGCGCACGGACGCGACGTACCTCAGAGTGGCGGCGCCGCCCCTAAATAGTCACCGGAGCATGCTCCACCACGACGGCGCGGCGACGGCTTCTGGCGGCCAACCTCGATCTACAACTCGAGGATGCAATCGAAGATTCTACGCGGGGCAAACGGAGCAGAAGCTCACCGCGGACGTAGGGGACAAGGTTTTGACGTTGATGGAGCTACGTCGGCGACGGAATCGAGCTCGACACCGAGCGGCGGCGTTCGGGGCGCCGGTCTTGTTTTTCTCCTCCAGCGGCTCCCGGCATCGGCGACATGCACCAGCACGTAGAGGACATCGAGGCGGAGCGGTTGGACAAGGTCACCGCTCCGATTGATCCACCGTTCGCCGGCGATTTGAGGGGCATGGCGGCGGCCGTACGGTTAGGGTTAGGGTTTTCAGTCGGTTCCCTGGGAGAGAAAGAGAGAGAGCGAGGGGGAGAGTGAGCGAGAGAGTGAGATGGGGACGTCTTCCCCTTGCTCTTATCCTCACAGGCGAGCTAGCAAGCAGGCAGGAGGTGGCGCGGCGGCGTCGACCTCGTCCTTCTGGCGCAAGGAAGGAGAAGAAGAAAAGAAAAGAAAAGGCGATTTTCAAATAACCCCCTGGACTTGTTTGTAATTACTGAAATTCTTTAAAACAGAAACTTCACATATTTATTTAGGGCTTTTAGATAAGTCCAAAAATCATAGAAAAATTCATGGATGCTCCTAATATTAAAGAGAAGCTCCACGTATTTTTATTTTGAATTTTTGAAACATCTTAGTCCCATCTTAAAATAGAGATATGTTTTAGTCATTAAAATGTATTCACCAATTATTTAAGATGCACCCAAGATCTTGTGTTCAAAAGCATACTTGCCATGAACATGATCAACTATTAAACATTTTATTACAAGGTTGGGATGCTCAAGTATCTTTGCAAGATTCATATTTGTGGTCTTTAACATAGGGCTATCTTCTCCCTTGGGATTTTATTCCATTGGAGAAATATTTTTATGTGGCTTTCTTAGATAGGAATTTGATTGGATGAAGAGGTTGATACTTTTCCTTCTTGGTAAACAGATTCAGTGTGCCTCTTGTCCCTTCTTCTTGTATTGATCAAATGCTGCTCCTCATCCTTGTTGACTGCTTGACTCCAAATGATCTAGCTGATCCAAGTCTGATCCATAATCCCTTGTCGCCTTTGAAGTAATGTTGATCCTTCTAGTCAATATTTGGATATTAGGGCAAGTTCCAAATATCCATTGGCTGAGTTCCATAATTAAGTTCCAAGATTAAGTTGCCTCACCCTTGTGGTGAAGGCAAACATTCTTTTCAAAGGACACTCTCCTTCTGACCAAGATTAAATTTTATTTGAAATTCAATTGCTTTAATGCATACAAAAGACATCTGTTAACAAGATTGCATAGCTTGTTACCAAACTCCTTTCATATAACACAAAGCCTTTAAATTTCACCCCGAGTTTCTTTATTATATGATTTGTCTTGCAGGAATGCCTTTGGAAAGATTTGAAGATAAGAAGCTAAGATCAAATAAGAAGATCAAGTTTGAAGTAATATAGAATTACTTAAGCATTTATACTTCTTTTATGAGTAAGCAAAGAAAATACAAGATTTTCTAATACTCAACCATTTACATTAATTACTTTGTTTTAATAACTCTTTGAGTTGTAAAAGGTGTTGAGTTGGTAATTTACTTATGAGTTATTTTCTTATTTATATAAGCATGTATAACTTTGTTATTCATCTAAATAAGTTCTCCAATTCAATACCATTTGTATATTCCAATTTGGATCTGATTTCCCGCAACCAGTAAAAATGCCTGGAGGTCATGTCAAAACATATCACATTCACCTCAGATGAGCTAAACTCTACTCATGAAGTTGAATGATCTCCAATCCCTCCAGGGTTTTATTTTGCGAAAAATTTATTCGGATTTTCAGATGCATGCATGCAGATGCACAAAATCATACTTCTACCCTTCGTTGGTTGCTAAATACTGGGGTATTACATTAGCCTGGCGGCTTGCACGGCTTGTGTTTGTTTGTCATCTTTAGTAAGTGGACTTTGAGTTGAAGAATGACGTGTAAAGGGCACCTTTGGTACACCAGTCCGCTCCTTCCTCTTCGTAGTCCTACGAGGAGTGGGAGGCGGGTCCTTGTCACTAGACGACTCCCAGAATAAGTCGTCAGAGCAGTCGGTGGGTCCTCAGCAGAAGGACCCTTGGCATCATCATCAGGAGTCTCTGGAGAGGACTCCTGGTTTTCTTCATCGATGCCTTCATTGCTTTCAGCTTTGGCATCTTGGTCATTGGGCGACCACCAGCTATCAGTAATCTACACAAAGGTTCAGAAAGATATAATTAGGCAAAGAAGGAGTTGAAATATAGCAAGATTAAAGTTAGAATACAAGTATTAAACAACTTACCACTGGTGGAGGAATTGTTGTGTAGAAAGGGGAAAGACCAAAGCTTTCCTGGTCCTTCACCGGCTTACCGGTCAGTTTCTTCGCTATCCGATTAATTTCGGGGGTGCTGGCTTGTTTCTCTGACATTCGGAGGTCGTCCGTCACGCAACGAGTGTACTCGACTATTAGCCGAGTCTTGAGACTAAGCGGCTGGATCCTCTTAGTCGTCCAGCAAAGCACCAGATCCATACCCGCGAGTCCATGTGCCACAAGAGCGCGAAGTCGATTCAACAAGGAGTCAAATTTCGGGTGAGCATCTTCAGAGCACTTTGCCTTCATGTTGGCGTTTAGTCGGGAAGGTGGGGCTCATCTACAGGGGACGTGTGATTGCAGTAGAAGTAAGTTTTCTGTTAGTCCTTGATATGACTCGGCAGAATTGGCTTGGGAAAGAGAGAGCCCTGGCGACGCTGCAGAGCAACGGGTCCACATTTGAGAAGTGGGCCGCCAGAGTACTGGGGCTGGGGATTGCAATAGAAGAGTTTCAGCCAGAGGTCCAGATCCGGCTTGATTTGAAGATAATCCTCACAGAGAGAGACGAAATTGGAAAGATTTAAGATGGAATTGGGGGCAAGATCGTGGATTCTGAGCTTGTAGAAGTTAAGGACTTGGTGGAAGAAGAGATTGTCGGGGGGAGTGAAGCCGCGGAAAAGGTGCTCACCAAAAACGACGACCTCCCCGGCAGCCGGTGAGGGCTCCGTTTCCTCGCTAGCGGCGCGCCAGGAGATACTGGCGGAGATGAGTACAGACTCCTTATAACCCTTGAGGGTGTCTTGGGACAGCAAAGATCTGCCCCAATTGGTGGAAATGGTTCGCCTGGATGCGGGCGCAGTAGCGGCGGCGGCGGCAATGTCGACCACCGAACTCATGGCTTTCTTCCCCTTAGCGGCCTTGGAGAGCTTGGGTGCCATGGCGGGGAGGAGAGGAGCGTGCGTACGTGAGAAAGGGCACGTGCGGGCGAGAGTGCGGAAGAAGAAGACGAAGCGGGAACAAGAGAGAATAAATGAGATCTGGTCCCCGCACTTTTATAAAATGGATAAGTTAAACCCTAGAGAATAACGGCGCTGTCTGTTGCGCTGCCTGCACGGGAATCTCGGGATGTATCCGTTGCAATCTCGCCGGTCAAGATACGTGGCGAAACTGAGGCATCCCGACAATCACGGTCAACGGATGACATGTGTGGAAATGAAATAATAGAATAATTCTGAAGAGCCGACTCGTTTCTAAAGACGAGTCCTCAGTATAGATAAGTAAGAAGTCTGTCCTCCTAGCCAACTCGTAAAGGGCAATAGCCACATGGCCAACCAGAGAGTGGGGGTCGAGTGTGGGGGCTTGAGTAAAGGAGAGGGCCGACTTGTTTTTTGTCAAGTTTGTTTATGTTTATGCAGGAATTCATCTTGGAGCTAGCAGCAGGCGACTTCTCGAGTTGCCAACTTCAATAAGCAGAAGTCAGAGAAAAGGAAGCCGGACGGATACACCAAAGTTGCGCCCAAGATAAATTCGGGGGCTACTGATGGGGGGATACTTTCCGGGTAGGCCCATGGAGCCGAAAAGTGGACCCGCCAAGATCAAAGAGGCCCAAGCTGGGTTACACTTCAAGCAACATGGGCTGTACAAGGAACAAGTCACCCAACCCATTATGAGTAAGCACAAAGGAGAGGACACGGCAAAGACTGGAGTCCCAGTACAACCCGGAGTACCAACTTGGAAGGTGAAGACCTAGAGAAGGACTCCGTATTCATGTGTAACTCGGTACGAGTTGTAAGTCTAGGGACCCGGCCGCCTTTATAAGGAGGGCTCTGGACCTTAGATCGATAAGCTAAAAATGAACACCAATCCCGTAGTCGCCGAATCTCAAGTTAGAAGGTGTCGGAACCCTGTAATCGAGATCAAGTCCATAGCAATAAAGAACAAGCAGGAAGTAGGTCTTTACCTCTAAACAGAGGGGCCGAACCTGGGTAAACTCCTTGTCCCCTTGTCGAGATTAACCAACTCATGTGTCCTAGTCGCCAATGGCCCCACAACTTAGCTTCCCGGAGGATGTACTTGCCGTGAAAACCTCACGATAGCACCGCCTGTTAACTTGTCTTTTAGGAGGTCGTTAACGGGCAATAAGTGGAACAGGTGGACCCATTTACTCTCGCGCTTAATAGAGGTTCAACTATCAAACGAGAATGATGTTTTTTCCTGGGATTTGACACCTTCGGGGAGGTTCACGGTTAAATCTTTATACCTAGATTTTATGAGTGGTCAGGTGTCTGCACCTCATAAATTCATTTGGAAAATGAAGGTACCACTAAAAATCAAGATTTTTATGTGGTTTCTGTATTGGGGAGTTATTTTGACAAAGGACAACCTCGCCGTAGGAATTGGCATGGGTGTAAAAAATGTTGTTTTTTGTGATCAAGATGAGACAATACATCATTTATTTATAACATGCCCTCTAGCACGTATGGTTTGGCACATACTGTATTTGGCCTTTAATATTTGCCCCCCCATTTAATATTACAAAAATGTTTGGGAATTGGCTAAGGGGTGTTAACAAGAAATTAATTGTGCAAATCAGAGTGGGTTTGTGTGCATTAATCTGGGCCATTTGGAACACGCGCAATGATTATATTTTTAACAATGCAAAATCATCGTCTTTTATGTAGGTGGTTCCAATGGCAACTCATTGGATCCGTATGTGGTCCTTCCTACAACCAATGGAGAAGCGCGCAGCTTTGGCTACTGGGTGCAACCGTCTAGAGCAGGTGGCACGGGATTTATACAACCAGTGCAGCTGGCGTTTTGATCGCCGAATCACATGTTGATGGAGAGCCTCTTCATGTCTTCTTTCTTTAGATGGTTGATCCATGTATCGACCTTATGTAATCCGTGATGTAATGACTTGTAAAACTTGTTACTTTCAATAAAGAAATAAAAGCCGCATGCATCAATCGATGCAGAGACTGGGGTGCTGATGCATGTAAAATGCATACACGAACTTTGCATTATATTACTTATATTTCAATCATATCTGCATCATATAAGGGTTATATCATTGTTTTATAATGAATTTGGGAAGATTTCACAGTTTTCCTATTTTTCTGAAATTAACCCTGCACTGGCAGAAAACCCTTTCTATATTTTGATGTTTTAGGAACCCAAACGACGTCCAAATGACCTGAAAATTTACGAGCATCATTTTTTTTGGAAGGAACGAAGCTTGGGAGTCAAGGAAGCGCACGAGAGGAGGCCTGAGGACCAAATTAGGTGGTCCCACGCGGCCAGATTCCTTGGCCGCGTGGGGACCCCTCTTTTGGGCCTCGAGGCTCCGATGCCGTCGATCTTCATCCCCACGCCTCCGTCTTGACCTAAAAACGCCTATAAAAATAGTCCCCCGACGTTTTCCAGAGGGGAGCGCCGCCAAAACACAGAAACCACGAAACAGAGACCTGGAGCTGCAGATTGGAGGGGGAAAACTCCGGCGGGGCGCTGCCGGGATGGTCTCCATCTCCCCCAACGACATCTCCACCGTCTCCATGATGAGGAGGGAGTAGTCTCCCTCGGGGCTGAGGGCTCATGCCGGTAGCTATGTGGTTTATCTCTCTCTCCCATGGTGTGATCTTTATGTGATCATGAGCTTTGTAATCTAGTTGAATCCATAGATGTTACTCTTCATTATCTTATGAATTATGCTACTCAAGTGGTTTTATTAATGTAATTTCCGGAGTCACCTTTGTCCCATGGTGCGAAGTTGACAGTGTGCGCTCTTAGGCTAAAGATTACAGGAATACTTATCATGATTTATTATTTGTGTTGGATGTCTCTATGAAATTGTGGTGTTTGTCTAGTACTATTTAGGGGGCTCAAATTGACAATGTGGGGTTCCCTAGATGTGGAATGCGACTTTAAGGTGTGCTTTTATAGCCCTACGTAGTGGATTGGTGTTCGTTATCCAACAAGAGAATAATTCAGAGTAGCATAATGAAGAGGAAATATTTATGTATTCAATTATATTATTATTGTTGAGAGTGTCCACTAGTGAAAGTATGATCCCTAGGCCTTATTTCCAAGCATTGAAACACTGTTTACACCTTTGTCTTGTCCTCTTGCATTGAAGAGGATTGGGACACTTTTACATTCTTGTTTTGTTACATTAAACTTCCATCCATTAAATCAACCATCTTGTTCTTTAAACTTTTTTAGTGCATAATCAACTAAAACTTGTGACACTTTAGTTGCAGGGAATAGATAACTTTTCCTTCTTGCTCCTGCGGATCGATACACTACTTCCACATTGAGAGGTGCTATAGTGATCCCCTGCTCTTGGGGGTTATCAAGTACTTTTCTGGCGCCGTTGCCGGGGAGCGTAGCGCTGAAGTTATTATTCTTGTGTGCACTAGACTTTGGATTTATTTTATCTTGTTTTATATATTGCAATCATCTAAGCTTGGGGAGGTTTTCCTCTTTAACTTGTTTGGCTGTGAGTTTTTCTTAGATTTACTTTTAGCTTTGCATTCACTTTATCCATATATCAAAAACCCAAAAAAAATAGAAAATGGAAAACTGTTATAAAAATGCCATGATAGCTGCTAAATTTAGAGAATCATGTGAAGGGAAAAGATTAGGAGGCTTCATAGAGCTTCTAAATGAAATTGCTAGTAGGTTGCTTAATTATCATAAGAAAGAAACTTTTTGCTCTGAATACTTTAGACACTTTGAATTCCAATGCCCTTCCAATAAAGAACATGTTATTGCCACTTATCATACAGGGAATTATGCTCATTTAGGGATGGAAGAAGTAGAGCAATTTGTTATTTTTATGGCAGCCTATGAATCATACACCTTCATTGATGAACATGAAACCTGCCCTATAGCTTCTCAATTTAAAGTTTTTATTGCCAATCTCCTTAATCTCTGCATATATGAATTTAATGGAAATATATATGTTGTTGACACAAGAAAGAGAGCTGCCCAAGAAAGCTCTAATATTTTGCAGGAAGAGGATGATGAAAACGTAAGCTTGGAAGAGGAAGAATGTGAAGAGGAGATTGAAATGGATATGTTCCAACCTAAGCTTGGGGAAGAGTTGGATCTCCCAACTCCACCATCAACATTTGATAGTAGCACTCAAACTCAAAAATCTTTTGTTATTTATGAGAACCCATGTTATGATGAGTGTCAAACTGAAAATTCTATGGTCCTATATGATAACCCATGTTATTATGATGAAACTAATAATGCTCCTTTACTTTTTAATGATGCTACTAGTGAACTTATTGATGATAATGAGGAGTGTTGTTTAAATATGCTATATGATAATGCTTTAGATGATGGTCCTATGCTTATTGATAATCCTCAATGTTTAGAAGTTGTTACAAATTTATGTGAGGATAAAAATGATATACTTGCTATTTGTGATGGTACTCTTACTCATGAGAGTCCTACTTTGTTCTTAAATTCTCCTAGTTACACCATGGAGGAGAAATTTTCTTATGTTGAGAAATACTTATGTGGTTTGCAATTATCTTTAGTTCCAGATATTTGTTGCAACCATGATATTAAACTTGATATTGATCTTAATAATTATTTTGAAAGAGGGAAGCATGCTAATGAATTCCAAAATAAATTTAATGATCCTCTTTATGTGCCTATATTATCTAAGTTGAATGATTCTTGTGATTATATGGTTGAATTTATTTCTTCTACTTGCAACTATTATAAAAGAGGAGGTAATAAGAACCCTCTTTATGCTACTAATAAATATATGCTGCAAGTAACTAATGTTAATATGCATTGTGAAATTTCTATTTATTGTTATTCATTCATATACAAAATGCCAATGCATAGAAAGAAAGTTAGACTTCGTTGTTATTACTTTTGTGTTTTGTTTTTCTCTTTACTAGGGTTCAACTTGACAATTATTTTGGTTGGCTTGAGAGCACCATGGGATCCTGTTATTTGCATGAAACACTTCCCAAGGAAGAGGGACACATCAAAGTTCAAGCTCCCTCATGAGCTTCGTCCACAATAAATATCAAGTAAGAAGCCTAGCTATATGGCTATAAACAAAGCGCTTTACGGGAGGCAACCCGGTTGTTTTTATTTTCGATTTTCTTTGTGTCCTCTTGATGTAACAAGAGACTTAGTTTTTAGTTTAGTTTCTGGAATTATTAATAAAGTGCCAAGTTTTACCTATTTTGGTATGAAAAAAGTTGCTATTTGCATTCGGAGATTTTATTCCAGCACGAATCTGTACATGGTTTAATTTTTTATTCCTATTCTGTAACTCCGAATGAGCTGAAATTTTTACTATAACTGATAATTTTCATCCTCTATATGCATGAATTGTTTCAGAATTTTTATACATGTTTAAGTCAGGTAGAAAAATGCATTTCGCTGCTGCTAATTTTTTTGGACAGATTCTGTCTCATTTTGTTTGATGCATTCTTTGAACTGTTAACTTGAATATTTTTGATCCAATTAAGTTTATAAGTAGGCATACAACATTATACACTCTCTGGACATTAATATGAATTTTTGTCTAAGGATTCTATGCAGCAAGTAATTTGTTTGTCTATCACTACTAATGTCACCCCACAAAAAAGAAATGGGAGAAACAGTGTTTTGAAGTTTTTTCACAGGGATTAGAGTAGATACACCAAGAGCTATCCAAGGATGGTGAAGACCATAAGCTTGGGGATGTGAAGACAACCCCACTGGACCAACACACTCTCGGTTTGCACACGTCTAACTTCTGTTTTTCTATCAATACACTTTATCGCATAAACTTGGAGCGTCTTTTGTTTGCTTGTTATTTTAGTTTAATTTTTGTTTTGAGACCACCACTATCATTTATATATGAGAGAGATACTGGAAGTTTGGGTTGAATTAAGTTGGATGCTATAATAAGATTGGGAAAGGGATGTTTGAGTTGATTTAAAAAGATACATATAGTTGCATAATTCATGTGCTTTTTCATGAGTATTAATTTACAAGTGTTTTATCAAGAGCTATCTTTTATTCATGTTTTGATGCTGAATGTTACTTTACTTTGTTTAACATGGATTGGTTAGTTCTATGGACACTTGTACATGCATTTAGACGGTCAACTTTCTCCCTTTTGCTAGCCCAAAAATCCCAACAAGTAAAAACTTATTTTCCAACACCTTCAACCAAAGTTTTTCCAGTGAGTCCACCATATCTACCTATTAGCTTTATGCTATTCCGAGTATGTTTATCATGCTACTTTGTGTTATCTATACCTCTGAATTAAAATGCTTATGTTATTGATTGTTATGGGAAAAGTTGGTTAAATAGCTCTCACACCTTACTATTGCATTTAATAAACATGAACCATTGTGATTAAAATTATGAAGTTGTGAGATTGACAAGAGTCTTGGTTGGTAGTTAGCCCAAATGTGCTGTCACATGGCAAGCTTTCAACATGCTAATAATTATATTAAGTTGATATCATGTACTTTTGTTTATGGATGCCTATCATAGTGCCAAATAAATATGGAAACTAAGTAAGTTTAAGTAGTTGTATAAATGGCTAGAGAGACACCTGGGCTGCTAATCTAAGACGAAAAGCCAGATATCGACCGAGTCCAGGGTGAAGCATCTAAGTCAGGATCTTACCTTTTCTTTTATCGTGGCCAGGTAGTTTAATTCCATAGAGAATATCGCCTTCGCATGTTGTCATGGTGGAAATTTACTTACATGCTATTGTGAACCTTCGGTGATGCACCTCATAATAAAAAGCTATATCAATAGTAAATAAAAAGGGTGTTGAGATTGTTCATTATGTTTGTTTGTCTTGTCATTTTGACATGGGCTTGTTCCATGTCCTGGGACAAGAGGTACCCCAGTTGACCCTCTTGATGACGCTATTATACAATGACTTTTACTTGAATTTGCTTTGTATCCAACTTGAGTAACACCATGGTGTAGGTACTCGTATTCACGGGGCATGAGACTTTCAACCATTTCTTTGTCAAGCACACTACTCATATTTGCTTTCACTTTAAACTTTAACCATTCAAGATGTTATGATAATGGGTAATGAGAGCTTGACACCAATACCACATTGCAAACATTAACTTAAGTAGAAGTATTTGGAAGTTAGATGAAACTTGTTCATATTTTACCTCTACTCATATATATATCTTTCCAAAGTGTCCACCTTTTATATTCAGTTTTATAAGAGTACTCTATGACCATTATAGGATGTTTTTACTTTTCATTATGCATACATTTGGTCCATAGTACTTTCGTCTAAGTTACACTTTGTGAATTATCATTGAACATCCTTGCATTGAGTAATTGATATCACTTCATAATCTATCTTGCATATTGCTACTCCTTTAAAGAATGAATCATTTGACTTTATGTAGGAATAGTAATCATCTTTGATATCCATTGATAGTCTTAAAATGCAAAGTCCATGTTGGTTTTATCACCTTTATACTCGAGGACGAGTATAGGTTAAGCTTGGGGATGTTGATGCATGTAAAATGCATACATGAACTTTGCATTATATTACTTATATTTCAATCGTATCTGCATCATATAAGGGTTATATCATTGTTTTATAATGATCTTGGGAAGATTTCACAGTTTTCCTATTTTTCTGGAATTAACCCTACACTGACAGAAAACCCCATTTTCTATATTTTGATGTTTCAGGGACCCAAACGACGTCCAAATGACCTGAAAATTTACGAGCATCATTATTTGGAAGGAACGAAGCTTGGGAGTCAAGGAAGCGCACGAGAGGAGGCCTGACGACCAAATTAGGTGGTCCCATGCGGCCAGATTACTTGGCCGTGTGGGGACCCCTCTTTTGGGCCTCGAGGCTCCGATGCCGTCGATCTTCGTCCCCACGCCTCCGTCTTGACCTAAAAACGCCTATAAAAATAGTCCCCCGACGTTTTCCAGAGGGGAGTGCCGCCGAAACACAGAAACCATGAAACAGAGACCTGGAGCTGCAGATTGGAGGGGGAAAACTCCGGCGGGGCGCTGCCGGGGTGGTCTCCATCTCCCCCAACGACATCTCCACCATCTCCATGATGAGGAGGGAGTAGTCTCCCTCGGGGCTGAGGGATCATGCCGGTAGCTATGTGGTTTATCTCTCTCTCCCATGGTGTGATCTTTATGTGATCATGAGCTTTGTAATCTAGTTGAATCCATAGATGTTACTCTTTATTATCTTATGAATTATGCTACTCAAGTGGTTTTATTAATGTAATTTCGGGAGTCACCTTTGTCCCATGGTGCGAAGTTGATAGTGTGCGCACCGTGTGTGGCTCTTAGGCTAAATATTACAGGAATACTTATCATGAGTTATTATTTGTGTTGGATGTCTCTATGAAATTGTGGTGTTTGTCTAGTACTATTTAGGGGGCTCAAGTTGACAGTGTGGGGTTCCCTAGATGTGGAATGCGACTTTAAGGTGTGCTTTTATAGCCCTACGTAGTGGATTGGTGTTCGTTATCCAACAAGAGAATAATTCAGAGTAGCATAATGAAGAGGAAATATTTATGTATTCAATTATAATATTATTGTTGAGAGTGTCCACTAGTGAAAGTATGATCCCTAGGCCTTATTTCCAAGCATTGAAACACTGTTTACACCTTTGTCTTGTCCTCTTGCATTGAAGAGGACTGGGACATTTTTACATTCTTGTTTTGTTACATTAAACTTCCATCCATTAAATCAACCATCTTGTTCTTTAAACTTGTTTAGTGCATAATCAACTAAAACTTGTGACACTTTAGTTGTAGGGAATAGATAACTTTTCCTTCTTGCTCCTACGGATCGATACCCTACTTCCATATTGAGAGGTGCTACAGTGATCCCCTGCTCTTGGGGGTTATCAGGTGCCCCTTTTCGGAAAAAATCTAGCGCACAACCATGACTAGTAACTAAGTACTAACTATCTCCACCCACTTTATTCAGAAGTGCAACCGCAATATAAACACATGACACCGGATTTATCAAATGTGAGACACAACAAATTCTTTTCTACGTAGCAATAAAGGCTCTCACACATCAACATTTCACCATCTCGGATAGCAAGAAGAAAATTTGTGACACAATGTCTGGGATGGAATAATTTTACCAATACTAATTAATAGTGGAATCATAGGTAGAATGAAGGAGAGCTGTGAGATTCACAAACTTGGGAGGAAACTCTCTTCACTTGATGAAAAGTTTATTCCTTCAATCTTCTTCTACAATTATTTTCTCTTGGTTTTCCTTTTTAAGTCCTCTCCAGAAATTTTAGTCACTTCCCTTGTGGTTGATAGATGGGAAGATAAACAACCCCTTTCTTATGTGTAAATTCCAAAGTACGCCTAGGTCATGATCCTGATAGGTGGGGTAGGGGGAGGGGGCTATTTCACGAGTTTAGGCCGACTAAAAGGTTTCAAGTTTATCTCCTCACATGCCACATGAGAAGGATATCTAAAAGCCAACTCCTCAAGCAAGCGGTTGCCAATCAATCTTTCAAAGTGTGGTGGGGATAGCGGCAACCCTAAGTATTTGTAGAGGAACACAAGAGGATGACATGGGAAATCCGGTAAGACGCCCTATAGGGTTTGACCCTCACAACGAACAGGAGAAATGGCATATGCTTCACCAAAAACATGAAGTAGTCCGTTTGCTGCAGCAAGCTCAGCTTCAGATGGCCTAATAAGAGCATCTCCAGTCGGGGAGCCAACAGGGCTGCCAATAGCCCTATTGGGCGCGCCGGACGAAACCGGGGGAGACGCCACGCTGTATCCCGACGGTGCGGGCCAGCCTGTCATTCAGGGGCGGACCTAGACAAAAAGCTCAGTGGGGGCATTCAAATGAGTGGGGGCAATTATGGTATAAAATTGATGTTTTTTAGCCACTTTTCTTTAAAATATGAACATATTACACTAGAATTCAAAAAACTGAGTGGGGGGCATATAAAATTTCACCCTTAAACCTAAACCCTGATGCATATATCCATGGCCACCGAGGTCGGCGGCAAGATCACCGGCCTTGCTTACCATGGAGTAAGGGCCAAAACTAGAACTCCGAGCTGCATATCTAGTCAAGGAGGCTGCAAATGTTCGGCTACGTAGATATCAATGATCGTTGTAGACCATGGTGAAACTACTGCTTGATTAGAATCCTGAAAGCCCAAGTTCTAGCCGGAATCGATATCAATGATCAGCGCAAGTAGGAGGAAGCGCCTCTGCCTCCTCGTCGGACACCTCGTCGGGCGGCCCATGATCATCACTGGCGGTGCGGAAGCTGTGGAGGCGGCACTGGTGCTCGTAGTTCACCATGACGTCCCAATATGCACCCGCCGCGTTGAATGACGGCAGGTTGCTCCTCTCCTGCTCCGTCACCGCGCCGTCCACCTTGGCCTGCCATAACGCGGTGATGTAGTCCAGCCTCGCCTGCCCGGTGAGGGGCGGAGCTACTGGGACGTTGTCCACGTTGGACTGCCACCCGTCCGGCAGGCGGCGGTCGGCCGACACGGGAGGCAGTTCTCCAGGTGGTGCTACGCGACGACAGTCGTAAGGCCCGGTGGGAGGCAGAGGAGGTGGAGGTGGCGGTGCTACAGCCCGCTCCGCCGCAATCCGGAGCCCCTAAATGCGGCGTGTCTCGTTGCGGCA
Source organism: Puccinellia tenuiflora (assembly GCA_012064385.1). Classification (NCBI taxonomy): domain Eukaryota; kingdom Viridiplantae; phylum Streptophyta; class Magnoliopsida; order Poales; family Poaceae; genus Puccinellia; species Puccinellia tenuiflora. The sequence continues at coordinate 65,679 of QRDG01000967.1, read as the reverse complement.
GTGGCGGCGTGCCAAGGAAGCCGCGTCGAGGCGACGACGTCGCTCACTGTCCTCCTCCGTCGGTCAGGCACCGGGGCCGCGACGGTGCATGTTTCCTTGAGTGAAGGGGAGAGTGTGCCGATGGTGTTGTGTGGATAGATGAGAGGGCCAGTGGTGGCATTTTAAAGCTGGACGATGGCGCCGCGTGGTCAAATGCGCCCAATGCAAGGAACACCACTGGCATGCATGGCGTTGCGTGGTCACTGCGTTGCTGCATAAATGTGTCACTGCTACGAATCGTCGGTTCACACTTTTGCGCTGCATCAATGCGCCGCCTGCATCGATGCATCAATGATGTGTCATCGATGTGCTGCATCACTGCGCCGCTTTTGGGTCGATGACATGCGGGTCGCATGTACGAAATATATTCATAATGCTTATTTTTAAGAAGAAAAATAACGGCCGCATCGGATATTGGCGCCGCGACTGGGGAGCGACAGCGCCAATATTCCAGTTTTCGTCCACACGACACCAATAAAGCTCGTCCGGGCGCTAATCCGGACGCTCTATTGGCGCTGCAACTGGAGATGTTCTAAACATAGCCACATAATCTGTCATCTTCACCATTGTAAGTTCCATTTCATGCAAGATTCCTCATTGATTCATCACATACCAATCCCTCACTGGTGGATTCATGCTCGACAACATGTTTGTCAAGATCTTCGTGTCCTCTTTCATTTATTTGACTACACATTGTGGCGTACTTGATTCTTGCCATGTCAATTATGATCATTCACATTTGGGCTCTGATCTTGGTGTATTCAAACTTTTCCCTCTCAAGTTCAAGCTTCTTACCTAGGTTATCCAATAAGGTCACCCACCTTACATCAAAAATTTGTCTGTCATGATTGAGTTCGATGAGACTTCGACGATGCACTTGGCAATCATCGCTTGCACTGACGCCGATGAGGATGCCGTCGCATTCCTTTCAACCTTTTTCCTTCATGTTCCTGCTTGCGTGTCCCACCGAGTATGGAGGGCATCGACCCATCCAAATCAATGATGCGTCCGTCGTTATAGAGACTATCCTGGACGATCTCACATTTTGTGCAACTTTGGATCCTTATAAAACAATGCATCATGTTGAAGTCTTTATCCTTGTGTTGCCTCGAAACAAGCTTAGCGCATCCTTCAACTAAGAAAAAAAATACATACATCAATACAAGAGAAGGTGAGTATGCCAATTTGAATAAAGTTTATAACATTTGCATTATCCTTCAAGGTTTTGCCACTCTCATTTTTTCAACCAACTTGTTTAAGATATCCAAGGGATCTGTTGCAAACCTCTTGTATGTTTTTCCACCTATGCGACATAGCCCACTCGTTGCAGTATGATGGCGTGGATCACACGTTCGCTGGGAGACCCCAAGAGGAAGGTATGATGCAGCAAAGCGGCAGTTTTCCCTTGATTACAAAATCAAGGTTATCGAATCCAGTAGGACTTGGAGAAGGCTTAGCGAGGTGTCAATCTACTCTGACGCTTGTAGATCAACGCGGACCTGCACACAATCACAAACAAGTACTTTTCCCCAGCGAAAACAGAGAGGTTGTCAATCTCTTCGGCTTACCGAACACAAAGAATTAAATGTGCAAGTGTAAAATATGAAGAGAGTGAAATATGACCAGCAAGTAAATGATGATGAAAAGCTATTAAAATGGTTGTAAGCAATGTAGGAAAATAGGACCGGGGTCCACAGTTCACTAGAGGTGTCTCTCCAAAAGGTATACACGATGGGTAAACAAATTACAGCATGACAATTGACAGAATTGTGGGCGCATATCAATGCTATCATAAAACAATATAGTTCACTTTTTCATCTAATATGGGCATTACGTCAAAATACATAGACCATTATCCAACTGCATCTATGACTAATAATCCACCCCGGGATCGCTATCCAGCATGTCACCCAATAGTATTAAGTTGCAAGCAACAAATCATTGCAATAAGAAAAGTGCATAATGTAAGCAATGTGAATAACACGAGGAAATCACACCGCAGTTTTCTCACTAGTGGCAACAACACATCTCTAGCCTTAACCGTTCCTGTCACCGAACTCAGACAAAGAGAGGCATGAACCCACTATCTAGCATAAATACTCCCTCATACAACACTAATAATTACTTGGCCAAAGCATCCACTAGCACTGGAGAGCATGCAAGATCATAGATAAAACATAACACAAAGATGAACAAAATTAATGACTTCCACAATTCATCGGATTCATGCAAACATAATCATGTAGCAGTTACAAATAATATGATCTTGATCATGATAGGTAGCTCACAAAATCTAAACAATGGAGTACAAGGAGGAGAGACAACCATCTAGCTACTGCTATGGACCCGTAGTCCCGTGGTGGACTACTCACGCATCACTCCAGAGGCATGCATGGTGGTGTAGATGCCTTCGGTGTCGATTCCCCTCTCCGACAGGGTGCCGGGAAGAGCTGCAGAACCCTCCCGAACTAGGGCTTGAGATGGCGGCGGCCTCGAACGTCTTCTGGAAAATATGATCGCCGCTCTTCGGTTTTTAGGTCAGGAGTGAATTTATAGGCGAAGAGGCGACGCGAGGCGGTGGACGAGGGCTCCAGGTGGGACCCCCACGCGGCCAGGTGCCACCTGGAGGCTGTGGCCCCCCTGCAGGCCCCCTTCTGGCTCCGTCTTCGTTTCATATTGGAAATAATTCCCGTAAATTTTCAGCGTAATCCGAGAAAGTTCTCAGAACAACTGTTCTGAAACAAAAAGACAGCAGAAAACATGAACTGGCACTGGGCATCTTGTTAATAGGTTAGTTCCATAAATCATGCCAAGATGCTATAAAACATTATAAAAACATGTGGCACTGATAAATAATCAAGCATGGAACATCAAAAATTATAGATACGTCGGAGACGTATCAGCATCCCCAAGCTTAACTCCTGCTCGTGCTCGAGTAGGCAAGTGATAACAAAATAATTTTTGAAGTGACATGCTACCAATCACAATCTTGATCATATAATCATGTAAAGCATATGAACTGAATGCATTGATCCAAAACAAAGGTTCATTGAATGAAACAAATAATGATTAACCAGGTGTAACATCTAAGCAATAATTAACTAGAAAATAGCACTTTGGAGATTTAAAAGCATAACACTTGACAATGATTGATATCTCACAAAGCAATATTAATTCAACAAAGGAGTTTGGCCAACACAAAGGAAGATTTAAGTTTTCTGCAAAGAGCTTCAACTTGCAACTTGTTTATCTCAAGATAAAGTCAATACAAAGTTTTCACAGTTAAACACAAAGATAACATGAAGTAAAATATGAACCAAAGTTGATACCAAGTGATTGCTTGAGGGGGTTAAGAAGGAAGAGGAAGACTGACTCAACATAAAAGTAAAAGAAAGGCACTTCGCAGAGGGAAGCAGGGATTAATCATGTGCTAGAGTTTTTTTTTGATAGAAGTAAAACAATTTTGAGATATGCATGCTTTCGTCAACGACTTCACAGTAAAGAAACTAGCTAGTCCCCTATTTTAAGCAAGGCTTTTAGACTTGTGAGAGCGGCTGGTTTTAGAGGAACGAGTACGTTCTTCTTTCTCCTTGGTTTCACCACTAACCAATGTTGAGCTGATTTCTCAGATTTTCATTGGGTGGAGGAGAATTGTGAGTTATATTTATATTTTGCTTAAGCCGCTCTCGGGTAAATTCAAGTGAGGACATGAACCATCAACACCGGGTGAAAGGGGGGAAATGACCTTGTTTGTCACAGGTTATATCTAGCTTCCTACTGCTTCCTCATGAGCTTAAAAACAGGGGCACAAAAAGGAGAATTTTGAACATTTTAAAGATAGCAGGATCGATTCCCCTCTCCAGCAGGGTGCCAGGAAGAGCTGCAGAACCCTCCCAAACTAGGGCTTGAGATGGCGGCGGCCTCGGACGTCTTCTGGAAAATATGATCTCCGCTCTTCGGGTTTTAGGTCAGGAGTGAATTTATAGGCGAAGAGGCGACGCGAGGCGGTGGACGAGGGCTCCAGGTGGGACCCCCGCGCGGCCAAGGGTGGGGCCGTGGCCAGGTGCTACCTGGAGGCTGTGGGCCCCCCCTGTAGGCCCCCTTCTGGCTCCGTCTTCGTTTCATATTGGAAATAATTCCCGTAAATTTTCAGCGCAATCCGAGAAAGTTCTCAGAACAATTTTTCTGAAACAAAAAAACAGCAGAAAACAGGAACTGGCACTGGGCATCTTGTTAATAGGTTAGTTCCATAAATCATGTCAAAATGATATAAAAACATTATAAAAACATGTGGCACTGATATATAATCAAGCATGGAACATAACAAATTATAGATGATACGACCCATGTTCATTTTGACGAACTACACATATATTTTCCCTTCGCTGAATTGGCATCTGCTCCCATTCCCTGTCTTTTATTTTCTTCATGGTGTCAACATCGTTTGCAACAATGTGATCCTCTTTCTTCTACTCTTCTTCATTTTGTGCGGCGGCAACGGTTCCCTCGACGCCACCCACGAAACGGTCACCATCGATCATTTCAGACAAGATGACGACCCTTTCATTCTATGCGCACAAACATAAGGCCTCGGTTCCCATATCTCCTCGGTGCCGAATTCCGCCGAACAGGTTGTCGGCACCTCTGCTGGCACCATCGATTGGCATGCCGAACAGACACTGGCGGCCATCCTGAGTGCCGACGCCGTTCTTCGTGAGTGGCGCCCGTCGCATGGTCAGCGACTCATTGTATGAGTCGGTTGAGGTCGACCTCATTGCCGAGTTACCTTCATCGGCCCCAATTGGGGAAAGACGTCGTTGGGGTCAAAGGGATGCTCGTTCTCACCAATCTCAAGGGAAAGGATAGCAAAGGAGAAAGTGAAATAGGGTATGGCCGTGGTTAGGTGCGTTTTGTGTCTACGTCGCCGATGGTCTTATCGGCAGGATTATTGGAGCGCTCTTATGGACCCCACTCCGGGCCTGGATTTACACCTACTGTGCCACACTGAGAGTCATTGTGATGCGGAGTCCTAATTTTTCCGTCACATCTGCGCGTGGAATACTGTAGCCCCTAACTCACAGGTGCAGGTGCTTCTTTTCTTTTGACACACGATGTGCCGGAGCTTGTGGATTTTGGTGAAGAGACGCTGTCACGAGAGGCAAGGGGTGGTCCCGTCTCAAGGAGCTGCGCAACGGATGGTCCTAGATTCTCGCGGCCACGCGTCGCCGTGTGGCCCGCGGCCTAATAACCTCCACCCACACGTCGCGACACCGAGAGTTTGTTCGGTCTCTCTAGTATAATCACTTTGCACAAACACCCCAATCTCTACGCGATATTAACCTCGTGCCCTTCCCTTCTGACAAAGCGCAGCATCTTCTCCCAGCTTCCGACGTCCGCAAGGGCCAGTACGCAAATGGTGCGGTCCTCCTCTTAATGATCACCAGCAGTAATGATAGTACTACTACTAGTAGCTGCTCCGGGTGCCGACGTGTGTCTTCTCCGAACAGAGAAGCAAAGCCAAAGGCGTACCTCGCCTCCTTCTCCGCTTCCGCCACCGCTACCGACCACCGCCTCCCCGCGGGTCTCCGTGCTACGCCACCGAACCCACCCAAAGTTTTTAGTCAAATCGATCGGCGTCGTGCTCCCTCCCAGATCCCAGCACCAGCAAGCCGCCCTCGTCCCGCCGATCTGATGCACCCGCACGCGGCGACGAGGTACTACGCCTAACCTTTTTCTCCGTACATACTGCTCACTCCACGCTCGATCCTATTAATAACAGTAGGACACGCGGGAGCTCCCCCTCTCAGATCTCTCTCTCTCCGCCCCTCCCTCTCACCTCGCTTTTTTCCATTCCCGAATCCCAAATCCCTCGGGGGGCTCTGATTCGCTTTGCAGCGGCGGCGATGCGGTGGAAGCTTAACACGTCCGCCTACAAGCGCGTGCCGTCCAGGGACGCCGCCATGGATCCCGACGTCGAGACGCAAGGTCCGCAATTTCCTTCCTTCATCCATCCATCCATCCATTCACCCCCCCTCGCGTTCCGTAATTTCTTTCTTTACTTTCTTCTCTGATGGCTGACGGTATGTATATATGTATGAATTCGTCTCGGTCGGCAGCGAAGATGACGGACGGCGGCGCCGGCGCCGGCCCGGCCTGGCGCACGTCGCTGCCGCACGTGTGCGTCGCCACGCTCACCTCCTTCCTCTTCGGTTACCACACCGGGTGCGTGCGCTCATCATTCTTACCTTGGTCCCCCACCCTCTCACGCATGTCTCTCTAGTGCACTCACACGTTTGTTCCGTGATGGTACGCAGCGTCGTGAACGAGCCGCTGGAGAGCATCTCCACCGACCTCGGCTTCGCCGGGAACACGCTCGCTGAAGGTACCACCACCTCTCCATCCAATTCGGTACCTCTAATTGGGCATTCTGTCAGGGAGTGATCAAACTTGCGATTCTGCGGGCGCAGGGCTCGTGGTGAGCATATGCTTGGGGGGAGCGTTCCTCGGATGCCTCTTCAGTGGCTCCGTTGCCGATGGGATCGGTCGGCGTCGCGCCTTTCAGCTCAGTGCGCTGCCCATGATCGTCGGTGCTGCCATAAGGTATTTGTAAATAAATACTATGACGACTTGAGTCTTTTCGCTCCATCCTTGTCTCTCTGCAGTTTCGTCAGATAACATCTTTATTAGTTGAACTTGCTTGTGGTGTTCCTTATCTTTTGTGTGTGAGAGTAGTCGATTGCTGGGTATTAAACAATTACATCTAGTTGCCGATCTGGTCATTTTGTGGGTGGTTTATTATAGTTGCTGAAAAGTTGCCTTCTCTGTTAATATAATAACAAAGTGCTAGAGTAGCAAATCACTTCTCTATTCATCTCTAATTCTGGAAGTTAAATGTGATGATCATGCAACACTTGCATATATGACTTCTATGCATGAGGTACATTTTTATTTCGTGGTCTTGTCACCCGGCAAAATTGTATGGTTTCTCTAGCTATATGAGGGTTAGTTTTTCTGTAAAGAAATAAGCTTGATTTAAATTGACTTCAACTAGCCACACAGAAATTGGATGAAGAGTAAACCACAAGGATCCCTGTATTGTTGTAGATGCTAAATCTGGATTTACTTTCACCAAGCATATACACCAGGAACTAAAATACTAGCACCCTGTGCCATCTACAAAAAAAAAAAAAAAATCCTCGAACATTTCTACATTAATTTAGTATGATTTGCTTTGCAATTATTAAGATTGTTTTGATACAAAAACTGAAAGCACATATGAAAACAAACATTGGTGACCGGTAAGTACTCCTTATAGTACTTAATCTACAGCTGGAAGGAACCATGCCTGTTCTTGATTTGTTCATAATTTAGATACAGACCACTCCTTATTGTGTTGCTTGGTGCATTCTGAAGCAAAAACATTTTGCAGTGCTCTCACCAATAGTCTGGAAGGTATGCTCTTCGGAAGATTCTTGGTTGGAATAGGAATGGGGTTAGGTCCGCCGGTGGCTTCACTCTATATAACTGAGGTATGTATTTGGTTCTTGCCAACGTATAATTTCTAACAGCACATATCAACACAGTTCAGCCGTGATCATTTTCACCTCTGATTGAATCTAGGTTTCTCCTCCCTCCGTGAGGGGTACATATGGCAGCTTTGTTCAGATCGCGACCTGTCTTGGAATCTTATTTTCTCTCCTAATTGGTACACCTGTCAAAGACATTGATAGATGGTTAGAAGCTTCTGCTGTAGATCTTCAATCCCTATGGTTGTGTTGCAATCAATGCTTACAAAACTGATCTGTACTGACATTATCCTTGCAATGGCAGGTGGAGAGTGTGTTTCTGGGTTGCAGTAGTCCCAGCAGCTTTACAAGTTATTGGTATGGAGTTCTGTGCTGAGAGCCCCCAGTGGTTATATAAGGTGCCCTTACTTTGGAATATCGCTTGTCTTCTATGCCACCTTTTTCATCTATCAATTAAAGCTCTAACCCTTGGAAGTGCCTGCTTCTCTCTGAATGTGCTTCTATTGTATGTTCTGAGCAGAATATGGGATAACACTTTACTGCATTGAAATTCTGATTTACTTCTTAGAAACAGTATTAATTTTGGTAAACTGTATGCGATTTCCATCTGGAGGTCTTTCCACATGTCGTTGAATCTTATTCCCTTAACTGGGTATGGGGTGAATCAAACAATCTGTCTATTGGGTTGTTGGCTGCAATCTTTGCCCACCCACCCTACGGCTTTTCGTCCCTACAGGATATTATTGCCTAGTGTTACTCAGTAGTAATAGTTATATTTGTCTGCTCAGAAATGAGAAGAAGCACTACATCATTGATACATATTGGCTGTTGGCGACGATCCTTTCCTACCACCCTATGGCTTTTTTCCCGTACAGGTTATTGCCTAGTGTTACTCAGTAGTAATTGTTGTATTTGTCTGCTCCAAAATAAAAAAGAAGCATTAATCCCTAGACACATATAGGTTCAGGACTTCAGGTACAACACGTATATTCTGGTATAGATCAATGAGCGTCTAGGTTACCCAATACTGTGTTCGTACTGTGATACATAAACTATGCCCCACCGTGTAACAGTTATTTATTTATTTCTTCGGCTCAATACACAAGCACATAACACTTATATCTAAGAACTAACTTGTTTTAGCAGATTCCCTTTCTGAATGATTAAGGTGTCCTTGTATGCAGTGTGGAAGAACAAATGAAGCAGAAATGCAGTTTGAGAAGCTTCTAGGCCCTCTTCATGTAAAATCTGCTATAGCAGAACTTTCTCGATCTGAAAGAGGAGATGATGGAGAAAGTGTGAAGTACTCAGAGTTGTTTTATGGTCGTCACTTTAATGGTACAAACTGTTCTTTTATGCATTCTTTCGCATTTATGTGTTTCATTATAACCTTATTACGCTCTTGAAGTTTGTTCATTACAAGTCCCCTCTTTTGCTACAGTTGTTTTTATTGGCACAACGCTCTTTGCTTTACAACAGTTATCGGGCATAAATTCTGTGTTCTATTTCTCATCGACTGTGTTCAGAAGTGTGGGCGTGCCCTCTAGCCTTGCCAATATATGCATGGGGATAGCAAATTTATCAGGTGAGCCCATTGAAGCTGTTCTGTTCTTCTTCTGCTCTTACATGCGCTTACGGATCATATTTCGGTGTGTTTGCTGCCAGGCTCTATTGTAGCTATGCTTCTAATGGACAGGCTAGGGAGAAAGGTGCTTCTTGTAGGAAGCTTCTTTGGCATGGTGAGCATTTACTGTAATTGTAAATTTCTAAGACATTATACATATATATTACTGATGCGCGTCCTTGCTGGTGTAGGCCTTTACAATGGGACTTCAGGCTATTGGAGCAAATCGTGGCCACCTTGGTTCTGCAAGTGTGTATTTTTCAGTTGGTGGCATACTGCTGTAAGTCTTGGAGTTTTGTAGCACTCAGTTGTTTGGTTCTAATATGCAAGTTTCTTGACCTTAGTTTTGATCTTTCAAATCATCTATGTTAAACGAGTATGTTGCCCAAAACCACAACTTCAGGGGTCACTTGATGCTCACAACCACCAATTCTATAATTTTTTCGACAAAACCACTGATTTGGACAGAATGTCGCACATAGCCCAAATAGCCGGCTTTGGTGTGTTGACATGAAATCTGACACCCTAGGTCCACCCACGAGCGCTAACGTGGCTAAAAGTCTTGCCATGTGAGCCGCACGTGTGACATGCAAATTATTTGACAGTTGTACTCTGTTACTTCCAATTACAAGAAAATTGTGGTACTTGTGCCATTTAGTTACAGTTGAACTTTTTTTTTGCCAGGTATGTCCTGTCATTTTCGTTGGGAGCAGGCCCAGTTCCAGGACTTCTTCTGCCTGAGATTTTCCCAAACAAAATTCGGGCCAAAGCTATGGCTCTCTGTATGTCTGTGCATTGGGTAAGAGTTCTCTCTTCTCAGCATGAAACAACAATTAGTGCAGCTGTATATTTTTCATCAGATCAAAAGAGAAATCTGGTAATATGGAGTTTTCAAATTTGTACGCTAGGTTGCCTTGTGCTTTATTTTGATTTGTAAATGCATAAACTAGAAAAGAACAAAAATTCTTAGCAATGTCTAGAAGTGTTCAAATTTGGATTAATAGAGTTAGACATGCACACCCTTTGAATGGAACTGGGAAACAAGAACATAATTTTATGGTGGTATATCCAGTTATGTTACTGTGAGCAATTGAAGAATTAACTATTTTCTGTCATTCATGGGAGCCATGCTGAACTAGAACAAATTGTGGTGCAAATTGAGATGCTTTCAAGTTGTAAGTAGCAAACAAGTGCAGTCACCAGACTGCAAGACCTGTTTTACTAACCCTGGCCATGTTCATAAAGATTTGTACTTTTATTATGGTCATGAAGTGTTAGCCTTTTGCTTTGTAACAAAAGTTTTCTCCTGTGTATATGCTATTGAGAGGAGACATAAATAACTGCGAACACCTTCTGTGAAACGATTCAGATGAAATGCCTATGTAGCCAATCTCATGATGCAACCAAGGTTGATATGGTTGCTACCATATGTGTAGTTTAACCAGCGGTTAATTCTATGCGGATAGCTTTTGGAGAACTTTCTGGTGAATAGTTGGAACACCAAAAGACAAGAATTCACTAGATATCCTTGATTATAGCTGTAATTCCCTGAATTATAATCATGTGTTCTTTTGTTGACAATGCTTGACTGTAATGGGCAGGTCGTGAACTTCTTTGTTAGTTTGTTATTCTTGCGACTCCTGGAGCAACTTGGTCCACAAGTTCTGTACACGATGTTTTCATCAGCCTGTGTGGTGGCAGCGATATTTGTGCGGCGGCATGTAGTCGAAACAAAGGGAAAAACTTTGCAGGAGATTGAAGTTTCACTCTTGCAAACACAATAAAGGTACTCCCTGCTCCTTCTTTTCACATAACCCATTTCAGAGCATCTGTTTATCAGCCTGCATTTATAATTAGCAGCGGTGATGCTATAAGGCCGTGGTGAAATTTATATGTGTATATCCTGAAACACAAAATGTGAACTTATTCAGCAGAGGGTTCTTAGTTTGAGAAGTTTGTAACAAGTGCTTGTAATCCACAACATGACAGTCTGAAATTAACTGGTAGCATGCTCTTGTTATTTCAGGGTTTATCTGGCCAATATCTTCTTTGGTATGATCGGAATTCAACGACATACTGTTGCTGAATACCAGCTAGGCTTAGCCTGTTCCCAGATGATGTGAACTGATCATCTCTTCCTACGTTGGTCCCAGGGAAGTTCCCAGCCATGCACCTGTGACCACCGGAGTGGCATACAATTTTACACATAGACAGACTGGTGAGGTCTAATTCTATATAGGATGATAGTATACCCTATGTTGTCGTGTTGTTACTGTTGTCAGTAAGAGAATATTGGAGTTTGGCTACTGATGAACGATGTTCGCTTGTTTGGTTGGAATAACAACATAACTGTACTTGTACCGGCGCTGGACTCTGGACTCTCTTCAACTCGAGCTGGTCTGAAAGTGCTTACGTAGTACGAGTCACGATCATGATTAGTCTACTGCATATGGTGTTCATACATGTCGGTGCACCCTTATATTCTAGTTATAGTAGGCCATGTTTCCCCTTTGTGTTTTTCTCCTTCTGTTCTCAAATCTGAAGCCAGGATTAGTCTTGAACAAATGGATACAATAAGTGTATCAAAACATAAATCAACTATCACAAATAGATCTGATAATCAAACATACTAGTATTTTTTTTCGAAATGGGGATATCTCCCCGCCTCTACATCAAAATGATGCATATGGCATCTTTATTAAATTTATTAAAGCTTGTCTAGCAAGTATTACATTTCAAGGATCACATAAGGTTGCGACATGAATTAGCCTGCGGAAGAAATCAACTACAATGAAAGCCTACCCCTTAACATGATAGCCTGTAGTTAAGCTGAATAAGTCCCGGATCAAACCTAGTACCCCTATCCCATTTAAGTGTCGTGGAAACTGTACTGCGGCTGTATGAAATACTATAGAGCTGGCGACATTTCAGAGTAGTATAAAAGATAATCATTAAGAACGACGCTGCTCTCAGCGACAAAAAGGGCGATCTAGGTTGGCCGCCGACGCTGGTCACTCCGACCCCTCATGCTGCAGTAGGTGTGTAGTCATTGATCTAGTCGTCCTCGTTTGTCGGGGCGTCTGCTTTTGTCTGACCGCTCTGTGACTCCAAGTCACGGCTGTTGTTTCTTCGTTGTCCAAATTGATTGTTGTGTCAGGTAGCTGTACCTTGTTCTACTGCATGTGGATCCTTGCACGTTGGCGCGACTCTTCTAAGAGCATCTGGTGGTGTCTAAATTGAGACCCAATTGCGGGATGTCGGATACATGTTCGGCGTTTTTATTTTCCTCTCTTTCACCGGCACCCCCTAAACGGCCGGACTCCAATTGATCAACATTTGTAAAAAAAAAGACGATTTCATTGCGATCCGACGATTTTATTTGCAAAAGAGGCGATACAACTTAAAATTTAAACTAAAATTATCTAAAAACTATCTAAACTAGTACTCTAGAACATGTCGGACGGAGGTGGCGCGCTAGGGCCAGCCTTGTCATCGTTCGCCCCCTCGTCACGAAAAATATGAAGGTGAACCACAATGAGAAACATACTTGCCCCATTAGCATGCATATAACGGAGCAACCAGCCCCCTTCAACATCTCTCATAATGTGTTCTACGCTGTTGAAAGCTAGATCCCCCCTCGTCGAAAGAGGGGGAGGCAGGCATGTTGAGGCCGCCAGCATGCGCACGCAAGCGCCTCGCCTGCCTGGCCGCCCTGGCCTCCAGCATCTGCCGGTGGCGCTCCGCCGCTTGAGTGCGCTCCCGCGCACGGCGGCGCCTCTGCGCGCGCCCCAAGCTCTCCGCCGCCCGCAGGTCCTGCTCCGTGCGCGCCACGAGCTCCGCCTCTGCCGCCTGTTCCGCTCGCAGCTCCCTCGCCGCAAGCTCCCGCTCCTCCGCCGCGTCCTGCCTTGCCACCTCCCGGCTCAGCCTCTCCAGCTCCTGCGCTTGGGCGGCACGGTAGAAGGCGTCTGCCAATCGGCGGCGGTTGGCGATCGCCCTCGCCGTGTTCGCCTCCTCGTGCGCCGCCTGCTCGGCTTCGCGGAAGGAGCGGACGTACTCGTCCTCGACGAGTGTCTCGAGCGACATCTCCACGGCGCGTGCCTCCGCCGTGTCGTTCGCGGCCATGGCGGACTCCCAGAATCGGCGGCGCCCCTCCTCCTCGCGCGCCGTGACGAAGGACAAGAACGCCGCGTGCTGGTCTGGGCAGATGGGTGGCTCGTGCATCTGCTCGCGCGCCACCACATCCTTCGGCACAGGCGCCTCCCCCTCCTCCTCCTCCTCCACCGCCTCCTCCTCCTCCGGCTCCTCCTCCTCGTCCACCTCCTCCTCCTCCTCCTCCTCCTCCTCCTCATCCACCTCCTCCTCCTTCGGCTCCTCCTCCCACTCGAGGGCTTCGTCGTCCTCTGTCGGCGGCGGCGGAGGAGGAGGCGGAGGAGGGTTTCCCCCCTCCAGAGGGTAACGGCGGCGCGCGGTTTGGGTGATGGTGACCCATGCGGTCTGTAGCTTGCGCGTCATGGTGGTGGCGGTCTGGGTGTTTATCTACGGCGAGGTGAGAAGCACGGTGAGAAGCGGGGGGACGGCGATGTTCTTTTTATAGCGCCGGGAAGCGGCGGGAAAGGATGGTGGGAAACGGTGGCGCGCGCGGGAAGGGACGGTTGGCCGGTGAGGCGACGTGCTGGTTTAATGCCGGCGATACGTCTCCGCCGCGTCGGCTGCAGTGCCGCTTTGTAAGGCTGCCCCGCCATTAAACCCTCGAAGGGACGGGTGTGAGGATGACAGGCGGGCCTATCCTGTCAGTGGAGATGCCCGGACAGTGTCCGGCACCGCGAAGGCAGCCCCCAACTTTGGAGGCCCTGTTGGCGGCGCCGGACAGTTTTCGGGCTGGACAAAGGCTCTGCGACCCCCCGGTGTGGCATGTTTTTCTGTTCGGGACCCTAATGGAGCTTTAGGGTGAAAGTGCATGGTTGCCCCCATGCATGGTTTTGGTAATTAATGACAATCTCTATGGACTAATATTTGCATTGAGCTATATTTGTAGGTGTCCATTAGCTTGCTTGTCTCCATGTGTTGGAGTCAAGGTCTTGCTTGTTCTCCATGTGTTGGAGTCAAGGTTAAGGGAAGAAGATCTTTTGTTGATCAAGGCCAAGGTGTTCGTCATCAAGATAAAGGCCAAGTGAAGATATGTCGAAGTGGTGCTTCCCCCATCTTGGTGTATGGGGGAGCCACATGTGAATCTTCACCGAGTGAAGCGCAATCAAGAAGATGGTTCGCCTTGAGGAGATGAAGATCGTCTCCATCGACCTCAAGTGGATTAATGCGCAAGGCAAAGGTATGATCTTGGTAGGGCTTTTATTTTACCGGTCTCATGATGTTATTTGAGAGACCGGGTTATAGGATAGATAGCCGTACTATCAAGAGGGGCTCTCGACCGAGTATCGTGATCGTATCGTTCGTGGAGAGCTCAAACCTTTGCATCCTTGCATCCTCACAATCATATTTATTGGTTCTTATTTGGCTCTTATCGTGGTGTGGTCTTGGTGCTTGTCGTGCTTGTCATGACAAGGCTAAGTTCACCGAAAAACGTTTTCATATGCGTCTTACTTTGCATTTTCGGTTTTGGAGAGTTTGCCGGTTCTTCCGTGTGGAAGGTTTCACCCTTCCAACCCCCCGCACAATCTCCTTTGCTTGTTTTCATATTTTCAGTTTTTGTAGGGTAAGCTCTTGTCGTCCTCTTTTCAACAAAATTGGATTCACTCGATTCGGACTTCATTTGCAAAAGTTATGGCAGTTCTGGTTTTCTCTGTTTGGATCTACCTCGGAGAGGGTCCGGAGTCTCCGGTCACACCGGAGTCTCCGCCCCCAAGCACCCGGAGTCTCCGGCCCCTGTTTTCGCTGCCGAACGTCTGTTGTGTGGTGCGCTCCTGGACTCGGTCCGGAGGTACCCCAGAGATGGGGCGGAGTCTCCGGCCCCACCGGAGTCTCCGGCCCAAATGACCCGGAATCTCCGGTCCCTGTATTTTCGCTGTCATTGTCTTGCTGTGGTGCGGCTCTGTTGGGGGTCCGGAACACCCCCGGAGAAGGACCGGAGTCTCCGGCCCACCGGAGTCTCCGGCCCGAGGACCCGGAATCTCCGGCCCTCAATTTTTCCTCAGCCCTTTTGCATCTGTGTTGTGCGCCTCTAGATAGGGGTCCGGATCTCCCCCGGAGGGTGCCCGGAGTCTCCGGCCCCAAGGACCGGAATCTCCGGCCTCCCCGATGACCCAGCAGGCCGGAGTCTCCGGTCACTTACTCCGGAGTCTCCGGCCTGGACATGCTCCAACGGCTAGTTTTTGGGGGAGGCTATAAAAAGCCTCCTCCCCCCCCCCCCCCCCCCCAAAACCTGGTTACACACCTTGCTCACTTGTTCTTACTCTTCCCCTTTGCTCTAATCCTTGTGAGCTTGATTCCTCTCTTCCCCTCCAATGATTCTTGCCCAAATTTAGGGTTTCAAGAGAGGAGATCTAGATCTACCATTCCACCAATCAAAATCTCCTCTAAGTGAGGGAAACTTGTGGATCTAGATTTTGGGGTTGCTTTGTGTTCATCCCCTTTATTCTTCCTCTCTTATTCCCTCCATAGCATTAGTTGCTTTGGTTGGAATTTGAGAGTGAAGGATTTGACCACTTAGTGTGTTTTTGCCTTTTGCATTTGTTGCATCGGGTTGCTCTCCCTACGGTGATACGTGAAGATCGACGTTGAGAAGCTTGTTACTCTTGGGTGCATTGTGTTCCCAAGAGCTTTGTGCCTCTTGGGTGCATTGTGTACCCTAGACGGTTTGGAGGTGTCGCGAAGACTTCGAGTTGTGAAGCTTCGGCACGAATTTGGGAGCCCCCAATTGAGTTGTGGGTGTGTGCCCCAAGAGAAGTTGTAAAGGGCTCCGGAATCCGCCTCGAAGGATTCCGATAGTGGAAGGTGAACCAATCCCTTGGGTGAGGTTCATCGGAGAATAGGGTGAGGCCTTTGTGGCATCTTGAGTAGACCTCTTTTGGCGAGCTCACACCCCTCCAACGAGACGTACTCCCTTAACAAGGAGGAACTCGGAATACATCCTCGTCTCCACGTGCCTCGGTTATTTCTATACCCGAGCTTTACTTATGCAATTTACATTGTGATAGCCTTCGTGGTTGAAGTTCATATCTTGCTATCATCTTGTTGCTTGAATTGCTTAGCATAAGTTGTTGGCGCACATAGGTGAACCTAGAATATTAGGTTGTTGGCTTGTTATTTTAAACACATAGTTTTATTTCGCATTTATCAAGCCTCTAATTAGAAAAAGTTTTAATCACCTATTCACCCCCCCCCCCCTCCCCCCTCTACGCAACATCCGGGCATAGCTTGTTCTTTCATAGGGGCCCTATTGCGACCCCCCGGTGGAGATGCTCTAAGAATCAAACAAACCATTCATGAGAGTTCCTTTGCCCATAGGATTCGACTTGGCAGGCATCTCAAGTCTACGCATTTCTCATTTCTTTACTCTTTCTATCCTATGAATCAAAAGAGGTCTAAAAGGAGAGCGTATGAATACAAATTTTGCCACTTCATCGCTGAATTATTACATTATAATTACTAGTTCAAATATTTAAACTAATTTATCTTATAAACCGTTAATTTAGTTAGCAAGCTGTATTCACCACTGAGTTCGTATCGACATGGGATTCAAAAATATATCACATGCTGGTATTTTCGTTACACCAGTTGTCATTTTTATATACCATGGTCTCCTAATTAATAACGAACAGTTGTCAAGATAATAATACACATTTGCAGATAATTTCACACATGTTTTTAGCCGTTGCAATGTAATTCAGAGGTCGAGAGATAATATTTCTTGTGTTTTTAATAAATAAGAGATGATACCATTCCACTAAAAGTAGTATCATGTAGCCTTGTATCGATGTAAAATGACCTACAATGATCTGACAACAAAGTTATTACAATTTGGGAACTAAGTAGATGTAATCCAGCAACTAAGTGATAACAATATGATAGTTGTCGACAGAAAAAAAAAGTTATCAAAATATGCCAATATGTGATCTAATTTGAAAAACTAAGGAAACGAAATGTAGCCGGATTAACGGTTAAAAAATAGAAGTTTTTAATAGTTTAAGGTCAAAGGAATCTTGCTGATGTCACGATTGTATGTATTGTAATTCCTCCGTCTCAAAAAGGATGTCACAACTTTGTCTAAATTTGGATGTATCTAGATACTAAATCGTGTCTAGATACATCCAAATTTAGATAAATTTGCGACATCCTTTTTAGGACGGAGGGAGTACTTAATTAAATATATGTAGGGGAGAGAAGAAAAAGAGCCGCACGATAACTATGTTGCAACCGCTGCCTAGCAAAGTCCATGGAAAATCTAGATGGAAGTGCCATGGCATGCTTTCTGACGCAACAGTTCGTACGACCTCTCGCATCTCCGCATCGGAGGAGAAATCCCATAAAAACTACTCCCTCCGATCCACTAAAACTGTCGCGGGAATAGTACGTTAGCTGTAGCTGTTCTCACGACACATATTTAGGATCGGAGGGAGTATCATTGTGACCCTTATTTTTTGAGATGACTAGCAAAATGCCCGATGAACACATCAAACCGACATGGTCACTTTTTTTCGACATAGCCATTTAAATGTGTTAGTTTAATTTGATTGAAATAAGTCATCGCAAGAGTTGACATCAGCAACAAATCACTAGATCTAGGCAAACTGGCAGAGAAAAAATTTCAGCATTCTCAAATACAGTTCAGTACTACAAGTAACTTCGCAAATCGTTAGGAAATAAAAATCAGAACATTGCTCCACAAAGTTCACTTTCCTATTTCATACACATTTCCCTTCAAGAACTCCCAATGCGTTCAAAGACTGCTTTGAAAGAATACAGGGAACCCACACTGCGGCAGCTACCTGATTTATGGGCATTCCATTTGAGAGTATCAAACAATTGCAAAGAAACTTATATAAGAAAGTATGAAAACATGACGTACATGTTTTCCATAACTATCTCCATTCACGTACATCAGCTACACAGCTATTACAGTTCGAACTTTCAAATGAACATCCAACTGTAACCACAAGCTTCTTCAAGGATAAGCGACAACGGTATATGTATATTAGCTATGCACGATATTCTGCAAATATAATGAAAATCTGAATGATGTCACTTGAAATCCAATATAAAGGCATCATCAAAGAATCACCGGATATGTGGTATGCAATTGTTCCGGGACAATCCGGTACATCTGAGCGGAGAGGCTTCCCTGGTTTCATCCGAATCTGTATGCTAACATTCAAAAAATAATTAAAAATATTTGAGAAACTGGTGTAAGTTCAGAAGGTTCTTTTGCAAAATATAACTGCTTCAATGGTTATTAAACAGCCTGTAAAAAAAAAGGTTATCAAACAGCAAAGAGGAAACTAATTTAACCATAAGGTTGATGCTGCTTAAAAGCACATTGGTAAAGAACAATCTGAAAGTATTACTAAGTTATACTACTTTGCAAAGTGATTTTTACCCCTCCTTGCCAAGCAAGGTTTGACAAGATCTCTATCCCCCATGGAAACACCACCAGTAGTAAGGATTATATAAGCATCAGAACATATAAGACTTTACACTTCTGATGAATAGCAGCATGTATTTTTAATTTTTTTTAAAGGTCATGCATTTTAGTAAATACGGAATGCAAAGGAAGTGAAGGTTGAAATATTGTGGAATAGTAGAAATAACCTGAGCAGAATTCAGAGTATCCTTAGCTGGCTGAACCAAATCGGTCACTCGTAGAAAATACAGCAACAGTAGGTCGACGGTATGCCTGCACATGCAAACACAGAATGCTTAATCAGAAGATGTTCACCTTGACCGTAGTTATTCCCACATTTGCAAGTAGCCCAATTTCTGCAGGACCTTATATTCGCAACGGGCATCAGCACTACCGAATATTTCTCTATGTCAAATTCCTGCAATGTACGCGTATATTTAAAAAACCACCACACCAAGTTATATTAAAAAAATACTTCACCAAAAATGGGTGAAGCAATTTTTTTAAAGAAAACATAAATCGACTTAATAGACACTGCCCAACTGTGTATAGTACATCTCACTAATCTTTTCATACTACGATTGTTCTGCAGAAACAACAATGGCGATCGACACACGTTTGTGCAAACTTAAATGCATTACAAATTACAAGTGCTCTAGTCTCCTTCATCATCAACTTCAGAAGTAATGCTCGCAAGCCTGAATATAATTCCTTGGGAATGAATAGATGTTTGCTTCAAAAAATTAGAAAACACCTTGCTCATAGTAACATTCAGGTAAGTTAGAAACCACGTCTGTCGGACTGGAAGTTTGTACACTGATTACTTTATCTATAGGCAAAACATTCTTAGTTGTTTAACATCCGTGTACTGAAAAATCTTGGCAAAATTATTCTTGTTTTAACATCCCTGTACTGAGAGAAAAAGATAGAGAAGATTAACCGCTGTTAATCGCCGAGTGTCCGAATATATCTCTATTACTTATACAAAGATGAATTGTTGTTAATTGACGACCCTCACCTCCTGTTTCCATCGCCCCTCATTGCTCCTGCTTCGCAACTTCCGTGCCTCCATCCTGGTTAAATACTTCAAGACCTTATAGCTGACCATTGTATAGATAGCACAGAATTGCCCGTTAATGTATTCAAAAGCCCAAGTAACAACATGAATTTCTTCTACTAAAACAATACCTCAAAAAGATAGACAAATAGACATCCGATGGCAATGCATATTTAAGAAAAATTCAAAACAAAAAGGCAAAGCATAAGGGTAAAGTGAAGAGACGGCAAATGATGTATATGTTAGTTTCGTAGCATGCCAAATTTCAATCACCATCTGAAAACCGCACAACCATGCATGTCATCAAAATTCAGATACCAATCAAGCTACCTGTGTGTAAGCACATCAAGCAGTATCTACCAAAGCCTAGTTCACATCACCAGAAGTGCAGTCGAGTACAACATTGGGGCAGGTTTTCCTTTGACTCCATTACCATTGGCGTGTGTGCCGGAGTTCACATCTGCGCGTGTAACGGAGCTGGAAGTCGAGGGCCATGGCAGCGGTGGACTCCCGTGGGCCACGGTGCGCCCCGTGAACTCCAGGGCGCTGGTGTATTGGACTCTCGTGGGGAGGGTCGGCCAAAGGAGGGAGGGGCGGCGCCGGTCCTGCAGGTGATGGCGAGGGGCTCCACCAGTCGAGGGCTGCAGCCGGGGAGTTGTTGGCTCCGCCGGAGAGAGTATGCGCGCGTGGTGGTGCGACCCACAGCGAGTTCACGGGTTCCTCTCGGTGGCGGCGCGCGGGGAGAGACAGGGGCATCGCGCGGGTTGCTGTCGGTGGCGGCGCGCGGGGAGAGTCGGGGGCTGGCTTCCCGGCTGCGGCCCATGGGGAGATCAGGAGCCAGCGCGCAGTTTCCTCTTGTTGGCGGCGCGCGGTCAGAGGCACGGGATGGTCCACATAGTCGGCCGCCAAGACCAAGGGTGCCGAGAGTGTTCCGAGCAGCGTACCGACTCCGAGTTAATAGCACCGGTGGTCATTGAACTTCACGTACGTGCAGATAAGTCAGAAACTGTTTTCCTTCGACCGCGCGAGCAGTCGCGTGGTTCGGTCGGCGCAGCGAACGTGGGTGGGTCCCGCCACGTGGTCGTCTTCTTCCTTCTTTCTTCCCCCAAAATTTCCCAACGGACGAGACGTTGCCGGCGACGCTGTCACGACCGCAGGGAGCCGCGGCGGAGAAGACCGCGTCGAGACCGGAGCGAGGCGGAGCCGAGCAATGGACTTAATGTGGGGGGGGGGGGGGGGGGGAGGGGGGTGCGGGGTGACCGTCGGAGCCGCAGAAGAAGGGGGGATTTAGAGGGATGGTTCGGGGCGGCGGCGGACCGGCGGAGGTGGTGATTTGAGGAGGGCGGGCGGCGAGGCGCGCACGCCGCCGGCCACGGGCGGCGGGAGCAGGCGGTTAGGCCGGCGGTGGCGGCAGGGGAGCGCTCGTCTTCCTCCTCCACGGCAGCTGTCGTTTAGCTGTCGGAATTTCCGACCGTGACGGTTGGAAACCGCGCGCATCACGGTCGGAAACCGCACGAGCGCTCGTGCGCGCATAAGCTAGCCCTGCTCAGATAAGTCTCCCAACTTGCAAAACCGAAAAATCGGTCACTCAACTCACCAACCTGGTGCACCCGAGGTCACTTTCGGTGTGAACCACGAAAAAACCGGTTGACCCTATTTGACCATATTTCTGACAAGGCGGACCCACTGACAAACGCCTATTTTCCTCCTGGCGTTGACCAATCCACGCGCCTGCGCCCGCCCGCGCTGGGCCGCCGGCCTGAGCTAGCTGAACGGTCTCAATGGCTGTAGCCGGCCGGATTCGATTGATCGATCGATTTGACCGGAGCTAGCTAGCTCAAGGAGCGTGGGCAGCCGGCCAGCGTGTGTGGGCGTGTGCAGCTAAGCTAGCGTGGGTGACCGACCGGAGCTAGCTAGCTCAACGGGCGTGGCCGGCAAGGTTGGATCGATGAATCGAGTCGACGGGAGCTAGCTAGCTCAACGGACGTCGGCGGCCTTGTCCAGGCCGGTCGGCGTGGGCGATCTTCTGCGGCCGGCGCGGGCGGGCGGGTGTTACCGGTCGGTGCTGGGCGTGCTGAGAGGAAGAAGACAGGGGCGCGGCGGCGACGCTAGCAAGCGAAGCCACCGACGCGGGGCGGGGGGCGGCCGAGCAGGCGCGGCCGGCCAGCAGGCGTTTGGGGCGGGCGAGGTGCGGCGAGCAAGCGCAGCCGGTCAGCAGGCGTGTAGGGCGGGCGAGGCGCGGCGAGCAAGCGGCCTGGACAAGGCCGCCCACGTCCGTTGAGCTAGCTGGCTCCGGTCGACGCAATCGATCCAATCTGGCCGGCCATGCCCGTTGAGCTAGCTAGCTCCGCTCCGCCGCCCACGTCCCTTGAGCTAGCTAGCTCCGGACGAATTGATCGATCGATCCAATCCGGTGTCGTTGAGCTAGCTAGCTCCGCTCGTCCGCCCACTGTACCGCCCCGACCCCGAAATTATAGAGAGAGGCTATGTAACCCACAAGCTATGCTACACAATCGAAGGGCATGGAATTACCGCTCCCACGCAACACATCGATCGTGCCATAAATACTGGCATAGCTATCAATGTATAATAAAGAGATCAAGACTTGTGAAACAACTGGCACATCACAGACTCTACGACACAAAAGTTCATATAGCAACTCATATAGCGAGAAAGATACAAATTACACAACAGGGGTCACAGACCCAACAGTACATCATGCGGAAGCGAGGTAGTTGTCTAATACAACAAGATCCAAAATATGGCCTAAGAGGCCTACAGAGAAACATATCCCAGCCAGCTTGTTCCACGACGTCCCAAGCTGTCACCTGGGAACCCAGACTACTCGTCGATATCAACGAAGAACCCACCTGTCTGCTCGGTGTCGTCCTCCTCTGAAACAATTAATAATCAACAAGGAGAGACTAAGTACGACGTACTCGCAAGTTTAGTACGGTGATATAGGCCCAATGATGACAAGGCTCTAAAGTTGTATAATGGTTGTTTTGCATACAACTAGTTTTCATATACAAAGATATAAAAGACTCATGGCATCGACTACTCAGAAGGTTTTTCATAAAGGGGTAAGATAGTAAAAGTTCATCTTCGGTTCACCTTGAACAAACTTGTAGCCAGAAACCACTCATCACCATCAAGGCACTCACTCGAATCACCCTCGAGGAAATGAACCTTTTACCACACGTTGAGTTGCACTCACTCGAATCCGCCTTTCCCAAGATTTGTCCATAACCGTGGACACGGCTTTTCGAAAAGATTAAACCCTGCAGGGGTGTACTAATTTACCGACCGGTACCGTCCGACCCCTTGGCTGTACAATTAGCTCTCTTCCGGGGAAAGCCGGCAGGGCGGGCGCGGTTAAACCTTTACAATTTATGAGACTATCCAAGGGTCATCGTGGCGACAGGACAAGTTTACCCAGCCTATTTCAGCCCCTGCCCCCATCGCCACCTCTAAACACCACCATCCTCATTGTTCTTTTTCCACCCACACACTCACACGCAAATGGAAATAGCAAACTAGAGGACCCTTGGATACACCCGCACAAATTATTCGGTTAGTAAGGGGCCCATACCCCCTGAAAGGGGATCGTATGAGCACCTAGAGGGGGGGTGAATAGGTGCTACCCAATTTTTATTTCTTTTTCAATTTAGGCTTGACACAAAAGATAAATTCTCTAGATATGCAACTATGGTGAATTTATCTATATGACAAGGACAAAAACAACTAAGCAAGAAACACAATACGGAGATAAGGGAGGAAAGAGATAACCGAAATGGAAGCACGCAGAGACAAGGATGTATTCCCGAGTTCCTCCTTGTTAAGGGAGTACGTCTCGTTGGAGGGGTGTGAGCTCGCCACGAAGGCCTACTCAACGCCACAAAGGCCTCACCCTATTCTCCGATGAACCTCGCCACAAAGGCCTAGTTCACCTTCCACTATCGGAGTCCTTCAAGGCGGAATCCGGAGCCCTTACAACGTTCTTGGGGCACACACCCACAACTTAATTGGGGGCTCCCAAATCAACAACTCTGTTACAATTACAACAACAAGTGAGCACAAGAATCTAGGGTAACACAAAGCTAACCCTAGAAACAAGAATCCTCGAGAGAACGAGGGGGAAATGAAGAACGGCTTGGTGAAGATGTAGATCCGGGTCTTCTCCTTCAATCTCCGAAGATCAACGCGTTTGGACGGAGGAGTTGGGAGAATTTGTGATTATGAGCTCTCAAAAACTAGGGTTCATAAATGCTGGACGAGCTGGCTGTCTTGAGGTAGGTGGAGGGGTATTTATACCCCTCTGCAAAAACTAGCCGTTTGGGTTCACTTAACCCGGAGACTCCGGCCTAAGAGGGCCGGAGACTCCGGTCTTGGCCGGAGACTCCGGTCTTCTTCCGGGGTCCCTCCGGGCAGGCTCCAGTAGCTCCCCACACATGCACGCTTGATCGAAGGGCCGGAGACTCCGGTCAGGAGGACCGGAGACTCCGGGGTGAGCCGGAAACTCCGCACCCGGGCGGAGAGTTGTCGAGGACGCTGGGCAGGCCGGAGACTCCGGTCACCTGGGGCCGGATACTCCGGCCTCCCGGAGACTCCGGGCTCCTTCCGGTGATCCTCCGGAGGGGTATCCAGAAGCTCCCCACACTTCGGCCAGAGAGCAGGAAAACAAGGGGGCCGGAGACTCCGGCCTGGGAGGCCGGAAACTCCGGCCAGGAATTTCCTGCAGCAACCAAAACCTTGCCCTTTCTTCACTTTTTGGTGCAAGATGCTAGGGGTAAAAATTATGTCAAAACCTGCACCACTTAGCATCACATTAGATAGTCATTAGTGTTGTTAACTAACACACAAAACACATAGGGGTTAGGAAATGTTCTTTCAATCTCCCCCTTTTTGGTGTTAGATGACAACACTAAGATTTGCAAAAATAAAGGATCATATCATGTGACAAATAGCATCTCCCCCTAAATGTGTGCACATTAGACAAGATTTTACAAAAGAGAGTAAATCCACATATAGGGGAGGATGCCACAAATGAAATAAGACATGATATAATCAAGGACACAATCATTTGCAACAATAAGGAACATGATATAGAGGGGTTGATGAAAATGTTAGCAACCATACCTTGTGAGTGAGACTAAAAGATAATTCCAAAGCATATTTCACCTCACACATAATTCAACCATAGATAAAACCGATATCATGTCTCCTTAACGACCATAAGATCCACATCTCACACATAAAAATAGCAAATAGAGTTCAACACAAAGTTCAACGAAATAAAAGGAACACAAGCTCTTAAGGAATGATAAAAGCAAATGCTTGTGCTCCGACCCAAGCAAATCCCACGGATAGCCTACTAGAACCATTTCTCCCCCTTTGGCATCGAAACACCAAAAAGGAAGAAAGGCGATGCTAACGAACCCCAAAGAAGTCACTCGGAGTCCTCGTCGGTGGCGTCATCATCATCATCATCATCCTCATCATATTGAGAGCCACTAGCATCTTCATCTTCTTCAATCTCTCCATGAGGCATTGGAGCCTTTCCGGTGTTGCGTGAAGAAGAAGGCATATGGGAGGACACGTCCTCAAAAACAAAATCTGACCAAGGGAATTGCTTTGCATGCCAAGCATCATAGGGAACTGCTGGTTCACTACCGGAGGATTCTTCTTCTTCGGCGAGCTCTTCTTGCGTTGCTTTGCCAATGCGAGGAGAAGGAGGAGGTGAAGGTGTCTTGTCCCTCTTTTTCTCCAACTCCTTGAACAACTTATTTTGATTGGATATGATCAACTTCCTTTCCTTATGAGCTTCATAATTTTCCCGGTGGAGGCACACATTCATGCGAATCACCATCTTCTCAAACCAACTAAGCTTCTTTATCTTTCTTTGCACATCATCTTTGCCTTTGCTAACCCATGAGGGAGGGTCGGCATTCTTGCTCCTCCTACGAACGGGTGCCACATCTTCTTCCTCTTCCTCACTTGAAGCAAACGGAACACGAGAGGGACCACTTGAAGACGAAGGCTTGTCATGCTTGAGGATTTGAAGAGAGCCGGCCTTGTGAACGGTGAAGTGCTCACGGTTGAGAGATGGCACTTGGTCAAGGATAAGCAACATCACATAAGGTGCATAAATAGGATTCTTCATCTCATGCACGGCCCAATGCAACTCGCATTTGATGAAATCCATCACGTCAATCTCATAACCTTGACAATTAACTCCGGCTTGAAGCACCTCATAAGAATGAACAAGAAGATTGACAAGCCCTCCACGAATTGCATCCACATTCCCGGCTTGAGGTGCAATATTGCTTCTAAACATGCGAAGGAGAATATTAAAGGTGGGGAAAAGGTCCTTGTTGGAGCCAACAGCTGACTTGTTGAGATAAAGCGGTGTCAACTTGTTCTTGTCATAATGGACCCCTTCCGTGTGCATGATTCTTCCTTGGGAGGCATCACCCGTGCGGAACACATATCCAAGCAATGCACCGAACCTTGTCATAGAGGACTCACATCTCATAGGCCCGGTCATCCAAGTCAACTTGACATCAACATCTTCTCCAAACTGAACGGTAGCAAAGAATTGGTGCACCAAGTCGATGTCATAGTTTTGTTGAAGCGACATGAGATGCTCCAACCCTAGCTTGCGAACAATCCACACGGCTTCTTGGAAATATTGTTTAGTGCTAAGAGCGGAAAGATTAAGCACCTTTTGCACACAAACCTTGTTAGGACCCGAGAGCCTGGCATACACTTCATCCATCACAATCTCTTGTTCCGTTCTCCAAAACCGAGGATTGGAGGTGTTTCGTGGCATGTCGAAGAATGGCTGCGACCTCATAGCACGGAACTCGGATTTGTTCAACCCACTAAGAGTGGTCAAATTGTCAAACTTAGCTTTCTTAGCCTTCTCTTGAGCAAGGAACTCTTCTTCGGCTCTCCTCTGTGCAGCCTCTCTAGCAGCAGCACCCCTGTCACGCTGAACCATGCGGCCATCCTCAGTCCGATCCAAATAAGCACGATTTCCCCTCTTTTCTTTTCTAGTCACTTTATTGGGGTGGTGAGAGATTTTCTTGAGTCGCTGAGAGGATCCTGTGAGTAAACAGATAGTAGGTAGCAGGGGGATAAGCATACATGTCCAGGAAACAAAAGATGCATCAATTGGAGAATCAAAAGCACTCAAACTTGATCTACACCGGAGATTCCGGTCTCAGGGGCCGGAGATTCCGGCCACACCGGAGTCTCCGGCCTGGGACAGGCCGGAGTCTCCGGCCCTGAGGCTGAGAATCTAGGGTTAGGGCAAAATTCGATGCTAACGATGCTAGAATTGATGCATTGAGATGAAAACAGGCCAGCACAAGATTCTACACCATAGGGAGCAACACTACACACTCTATCCAAGATCTAGGAAGAAACCTAGAGAGGGAGAGAGAGAGGTACCGCTGCTCGACATGGTGGAGGTCACCAATGGTGGGGAGGAGGTTCCCCAACGTTGGAGAGGAAGGGAGGCCGGCTGGACGGCGGATTCCGGCGGCGGGGAGCGGCCGGAGGAGCTTCACCAAGCTGGGGGCGGCAGCAGGGGAGAGGAGAGAGTCGGGGGTGGAGAGGAGTTATGAAATAACTCCCACCCCGATCCCCTTTTGATCCCCTGGATTCGCCGAGGCTGGAGTCTCCGGCCTAAGCACACCGGAGTCTCCGGGGTACCGGATTCTCCGTGGCTTAGGGCGGAGACTCTGCCCAGACCGGAGTCTCCGGTGTAAGACACCGGAGTCTCCGGCCCCCCACAACTCAGAGACGCTGGTTTATGGTGGTGGACATGTATGTGGCAAGAGGAGCAAGGTTTGGGGAAAGTAGAGGCTTGGGATAGACAACACAAACTGGGATGGTACTTCACACTCATCTTGCAAAAGCCAAAAACAATAAAAGCCAAGATTGAGTGAGTTTCCCATAAGAACACAAGATTTGCAAATAAAATCCAATAAAATCCCAAAAGAACCAACTCTTCACAAGGAAGAGGTCGGTGGCCTAGGCCACCATGTATGAGTTTATGGAATGGCACCGCGAAGATATATCTTGGGTCCATAACCAATACTCGTCATTTAAGCTCACAATTCATGGATTGAATATAGAGAAGAACAATGAATGCATTAATCTAGGCATAATGGGGGAGGGAGAGCCCAATAGTTAGGACAACACTCCCCCTATGTCCATGCCTACACCTAAACCCAAATAGAGAATTGACCTATAGGTGTGTATGCAAGATGGTCAAGTCAAGCTCCTCGAATCCACGATATTTAGTTCATTCCTCAAATAAGTGAATCTTGCTTCATCAAGTGGCTTCGTGAATATATCGGCAAGTTGGTCCTTGGTTGGCACATAAGCAAGCTCAATGTCTCCACGGGCAACATGATCTCGAATGAAATGATGACGAATCTCAATGTGCTTGGTTCTTGAATGTTGCACCGGGTTGTAGGCGATCTTGATAGCACTCTCATTGTCACACAAAAGAGGCACTTTGTCACAAGTGACACCGTACTCCTTCAAAGTTTGCCTCATCCATAACAATTGAGTGCATGCACTTGCGGCGGCAACATACTCGGCTTCGGCGGTGGAGAGGGAAATGCAATTTTGCTTCTTAGAAGACCAACTCACCAAAGACCCACCAAGAAATTGGCAAGCCCCGGAAGTTGATTTCCTATCATCTTGATCACCGGCCCAATCCGAATCCGTGAAACCCCGAAGAGTGAAAGATGAATCCCTTGGATACCACAAACCAAACCTTGGGGTATGAATTAAATATCGTAGGATTCTCTTGACCGCCAACAAGTGGCTTTCTTTAGGAGCCGCTTGATACCTTGCACACACACCTACACTCAACACAATATCGGGTCTAGATGCACAAAGGTAAAGCAACGAACCTATCATGGAGCGGTAGAGCTTTTGATCCACATCTATACCCTTTGGGTTAAGTTGTAGATGGCACTTGGTATCCATAGGAGTCTTCTTCTCCTTAGCATCCACCATATTGAACCTCTTGAGCATGTCTTGGATATACTTTGCTTGGCTAATAAAAGTTCCTCCTCTCAATTGCTTGATCTCAAATCCAAGGAAGAACTTCAACTCGCCCATCATAGACATCTCAAACCTATCGGTCATAAGCTTTGCAAATTCATCATTAAAAGCTTTGTTAGATGAGCCAAAGATAATATCATCAACATATAGTTGGCATACGAAAAGCTCCCCTTTAACCCTCTTAGTAAAAAGAGTGGGATCGATTTGCCCAACTTCAAACCCACGGTCTAACAATAACTCTCTAAGGTGCTCATACCACGCACGTGGTGCTTGCTTAAGTCCATAGAGCGCCTTATCAAGCTTGTAGACATGGTTAGGGAAGTTGGGGTCCTCAAATCCCGGAGGGTTGCTTAACGAATACCAACTCTTTTAAAGGACCATTAAGAAAAGCACTTTTAACATCCATTTGTTGCAATTTGAAGTTATAGCAAGAAGCATAAGCAAGGAGGATACGGATGGACTCAAGACGAGCCACGGGAGCATAGGTCTCTCCAAAATCAATGCCTTCAACTTGAGAGTACCCTTGAGCCACCAAACGAGCCTTGTTCCTCACCACCATGCCATGCTCATCTTGCTTGTTCTTGAAAATCCACTTTGTGCCTATAACATTGCGGCACTCCTTTGGCTTCTCAACTAACTTCCAAACTTTGTTGCGCTCGAAATTGTTGAGTTCTTCATGCATTGCTAGCAACCAATCCGGATCTTCAAGAGCTTCGGCAACCTTCTTTGGTTCAAACATGGCAATATGAGCTTGATGATCACTAAAATTTGCCAATTGCCTCCGGGTGGACACCTTGCTTCTCACATCACCAATAACCTTGTCAAGGAAATGTTCACGACGTTCCATGGTTCTTGCAACTCGAGCTTGACGACGGGCTTCGATATCCTCATTGCATCTTGGAGGTATCACTTGATCATCTTGATCATTTGAGTCCCCGTCTTGACCGGAAGGTTGACCTTGATCATCAATGGGCTCGGCTTCAACATTTGAAGAAGATGGTTGAGCAAGGTCTTGATCTTGGCTAGCGTCATGAGATGGAGAGTTTGAATCTTGCATAGCAACATGATCAACGGGTTGAGGGTCTTCAACTTGTTCTTGGGTTGGTGCAACTTGCTCTTCTTGGGCAACGGTTTCTTGTGTAGATGAAGGCTCCACTGAGTAGAGCATTGTCCTTCTCGATCCACCACAAGGGGTTCCTCAATGGGGCGGAAGAATCCCACACCCATTCTTCTTATGGCTTCTTGAGGAATTTCATCATCTACATCGGAAACATGAAATTGCGCCACTTGGGAGCCGTCATTCTCATCGAACACCACACTACAAGATTCTATGATGCGCCGTGAAGCTTTATCATAGATTCTATAAGTGTGGGATTCGCCACCGTAACCAACAAAATATCCTCTAGAGATTTAGATTCGAATTTAGTGAGGCGACAACCTTTAATCAAATAGAAACACTTACAACCGAAGACGCGGAAGTAGGAGATGTTAGGCTTGTTGCCGGTGAGGATTTCATAAGGAGTCTTGTTCAAACCTTTGCGGAAGTAGCACCGGTTGGATGAGTGACAAGCCGTGGATATAGCCTCCGCCCAAAACCTTAGCGGAGTCTTAAACTCCGCAAGCATGGACCTAGCCATATCCATAAGAGTCCGGTTCTTCCTCTCGGCTACACCATTTTGTTGAGGGGTATATGCGGCGGAATATTGATGACGAATACCCTCTTCACTAAGAAACTCATTGAGGGTGTAGTTCTTGAACTCGGAGCCATTATCACTCCTAATAGCCAATATGGAGACATTGTGTTGTCGTTGCATTTCGGTGGAGAAGTCGATGAAGGTTTGTTGGGTCTCACTCTTCAACTTGAAGAAATAAACCCAAGTGAATCTTGAATAATCATCGACAATCACCAAGCAATATTTCTTCCCACCAAGACTTGCTTCGGGCACGGCACCAAAAAGATCAACATGGAGAAGCTCCAAGATCCTCTTGGAAGAAATGATTGTCTTGCTAGGGTGAGGAGAATCATGCATCTTGCCTTCAACACAAGCCCTACAAACACGGTCCTTGGCAAAGAGACATCTTCTTTTAGTCCGAGTATGTGGCCACCCTTATGGAGACTTTGCAAAGTTCTCATGTTGACATGGGCTAGGCGGCGATGCCACAACCAACCCTTGTCGGCCTTTCCGAATAGCACATCGAATTTGTAGTGGTTTTCCCCGAAAAGTCAACCACAAACAAATCATCCTCGACGTACCCAACGAAAGCGACCTTTAGAGTCTTGCTCCACAAGATGACCACAATATCAACATCAATAAAGACGGCAAAACCATCTTATTAAGAGCATGGACGGAAAGTAAATTGTAACCAAGGTTTCGACAAGCATGACATTTACTAAGGTGACATCCTTAGCAACTACCACCTTGCCCAAACCCGTTACCTTAGACTTTGATCGGTCTCCAAATGTGACGGTTCCTCCATTTATGCTTGTTCTCAACTCCGTCATGATCTCTTTGCTTCCGGTCATATGTTTAGTGCATCCACTATCAAGCACCCATTTTGACCCGCCGGAAGCATAGTCCTCATTGCCTTGGCCATAAGACATCTCGCGGAAGAGGTTGAGACATTTTCATTGGGGGATTCAAAGAGAGATGGAGTTGATGCAATGGCAATCCCGGCCACTTCACTCTTGGTTTCTTCTTCTTCTTCTTCCCCGGATGAGTATTCCTCTTGAGCAATCAACACCATCCGTTGAGGTTTCTTGTTGGTGGGATTCTTCTTGAAGAATGGCTTCTTGTTGGGGATCTTGGGCTTAACCTTACGGACAAGTTTGCCTCCATGATGCTCACGGTTTTCAAAGGGACATTCGGCTACGAAGTGATAGCGATCTTGGCAATGTAGCACGAAGCGCACCCTTTGGCCACCCTCCTTCTTTCCACTTGACTTGTTCACAAACTCTCTTGCCTTCGATGGACTTTTCCAAAAATCCTTGTGCGAGTGAGACAAAGTGAGAGCCGAGTAGTCCTTGAGGTTGTCCTCAAGCTCCTTGGATCCCAATGAGATACATCTTCTTGTTCTTCATCATCACTGTCTTGTGCAACCATCTTGGCCTTCAAAGCTAGGGGAGAACTCTTGTGCATTCCAATGGCTCTAGCACGAGCATCTTCGGCGTTCTTGGCGGCCACTTTGAATGCGGACATCTCTTGCATGACTTCCATTGATGACATAAGGTGATAGTTGTGCCTTCCCTTGGAGACTCTTCAAGTCGGATGACTCAAAGGGCCATAGAGCACTCACATACTTCCTCTTGATCCATGCATCATCCACATGAGTTGCCCCAAGTGACCGAAATTGAGTGGCAAGGGTCTGAGT
This sequence comes from Puccinellia tenuiflora, assembly GCA_012064385.1. NCBI lineage: Eukaryota > Viridiplantae > Streptophyta > Magnoliopsida > Poales > Poaceae > Puccinellia > Puccinellia tenuiflora. Next base: position 33,403 of record QRDG01000967.1, on the reverse strand, counting down.
CTTCGATACATGTCTTCATGCTCTTCACCTTCTAACATGAAGAAGCCCTCGGCTTGGTTGCTCAAGGACTCAAACCTATTCCTCTTCATGCTCTCATTGCCGATGAAACTCATTGGAGAGAATCTCCCAAGCTTCTTTGGCGGCGGTGGCAAGCTCGATGTGGGACATGTGCTTCTCCCCCACGGCGGTTTGGATCATGTTGAGAGCCAATTCATTGAGTTGACAATCAACCACCTCTCTTCTTGTCATGTTGTTGGGGTCGTGTGCCTTGAAGCCAACCCTCGATGATCCTCCAAAGCTCGATTGAAGCACTCTTCATATAAGATCTCATAAGAAATTGCCAGTTAGAAAAACAAGATGGATTAAACTTGGTGGGTCACCCCTATTGTTTATATGAGGATGAGGGATAGGTGGGTCGGGGGAGTATATGTGAGGAACCTCACTATACGTCTCCTTCCCACTAGCATTTTTAGATGGGGGTTCTTTAGTTCCATCACNCTATTCCTCTTCATGCTCTCATTGCCGATGAACTCATTGGTGAGAGTATCCCAAGCTTCTTTGGCGGTGGTGGCAAGCTCGATGTGGGACATGTGCTTCTCCCCCACGGCAGTTTGGATCATGTTGAGAGCCAAATCATTGAGTTGACAATCAACAACCTCTCTTCTTGTCATGTTGTTGGGGTCGTGGGACTTGAAGCCAACCTCGATGATCCTCCAAAGCTCGATTGAAGCACTCTTCATATAAGATCTCATAAGAAATTGCCAATTAAAAAAACAAGATGGATTAAACTTGGGTGGGTCACCCCTATTGTTTATATGAGGATGAGGGATAGGTGGGTCGGGGGAGTATATGTGAGGAACCTCACTATAATTCTCCTTCCCACTAGCAGTTTTAGATGGGGATTCTTTAGTTCCATCACTACCCTCAGCCTCCGTTGCTTGCGCGGCGGAAGAATTTACCTCTAGCGGTGGTGGTGTGGGTCCTACTCCCTTAGGAAGGAGTTGCGCGATCATCTCACGCAATTCTTTCATTTGAGTGTCCATGGTGGATCTAAGACGAGTTTCCAAGTTATCAAGATCCTCCATAGTCACCTCGGGTTTAGGATCCGAGCCATCACCGGTGACACTCATACTCTCTTAGGCGGTGAAGCCTAGATATAGAGACAAGGCTCTGATACCAATTGAAAGGGGATCGTATGAGCACCTAGAGGGGGGGTGAATAGGTGCTACCCAATTTTTAATTCTTTTTCAATTTAGGCTTGACACAAAAGATAAATTCTCTAGATATGCAACTACGGTGAATTTATCTATATGACAAGGACAAAAACAACTAAGCAAGAAGCACAATATAGGGAGATAAGGGAGGAATGAGATAACCGAAAGGGAAGCACGCGGAGACAAGGATGTATTCCCGAGTTCCTCCTTGTTAAGGGAGTACGTCTCGTTGGAGGGGTGTGAGTTCGCCACAAAGGCCTACTCAACGCCACGAAGGCCTCACCCTATTCTCCGATGAACTTCGCCACAAAGGCTTAGTTCACCTTCCACTATCGGAGCCCTTCGAGGCGGATTCCGGAGCCTTTACAACAGTCTTGGGGCACACACCCACAACTTAATTGGGGGCTCCCAAATCACAAATCTGTAGCAATTACAACAAGTGATAAGAACAACAAGCTAGGTCAACACAAGGCTAACCCTAGAAATGAGATCCTTCAAATGAATGAAGGGGAAATGAAAAACTGCTCGGTGGAGTTGTAGATCAGGGCCTTCTCCTTCAATCCTCCAAGAATCAATGGATTTGGGTGGAGGGATTGGGAGATCTTGCGAATTTGGGCTTTGAGCTTTGATGGCATTAATGGAGGAGAGAGAGTGTGCAAAGCTAGCCCTCCAAAGATAGGTGAAGGGTATTTAAACCCCTTCACAAAATCTGGCCGTTGGAGGTCTTGGCAGCCGCTCAAAACCCGCAGCACCGGAAGTACCGCCAGGAGGGCCGGTACTTCCGGCCTGCTCTTCTTCCTTCAGTCAACGGTTCTTTTCAGGCGCGCTCCATCCCGCATGACCGGAAGTACCGCTGAGGTGGCCGGTACTTCCGGTCCAACAACTCCGAGACATCCAGTACTTGAAAAAAATAAGCGGAAGTTCCTCCGGAAATTTCCACCGGAAATAGGTAGCGGAAGTACCGCCAAGTTCACCGGTACTTCCGGTTCTACTTCCGGTCCAAATTTCGGGGGAACTCACGGTTCCAGTACCTGCAACAATAAGCGGAAGAGGGACCGAAACTGGACACCGGAAGTGCCAAGCGGTAGTACCGGTCCAGAGACCGGTACTTCCGGCCAGCAGTGAAAACTGGCATTTGGCTCAACTTTTCGCGACGAATCTTTTGGGGTTGGTTTCCTGCACATCTTAGACAAAGTTAGAGCACTTGATTGTATTGTTTCAACATCAAAACACATGGGGATAGCAAATGTTCTTTCAACCTCTTACCCTTATTTTGACAAGGATTATGACTAACTGCAATTTTCTTTTCTTGGTTCACAAGTCCATTGCTTGCTGACAGCTCTCCATTCCTCTCGAAAGCTCTCCTTGCTCCTGCCCTTTTGAGAGTCGTCTTGGGAGTGCCGGGCCATCCCGATGCCCTCCTCGCCGGAGTAGCTGGCCGGAGATGGCAAAGGAAGGGTGCCGGATGTAGATTAGCTGCTAGTAGTATAGTTAAGAGTAGATCTAGAGTTGCCTTCATGGCGTATGGCGTTATGCCGGTTGGGAGCTCGTCCCGGGCGATTCCGAGCAGCGCCGGGGGCTGCTGGCTTTGCCTTCTCCTCTTTATGTTGCTCCGGTGGACGGAGATTAAAGAGGCTGGAGGCGTCGCTGCTAATGCTCCATTTAATAAGCTCGAAGATCTGCCAGATCTGGTGGATTTCTGTAGCGACCCTGCCCTTTTAAAATAGGCCAAGATCCCTGTGTTATTGTGCTAGTCCCTGGATCGAATAGCTAGCACCACAGTTTAAGATGAAGTATCATACATTGCATCGAAATTCTATTACAACATATGATCCAGAAAAATAATCATTACAAATTGCATAGCCAAAGGCTAGCATGTTACAAAGTTCAGCAGCGGAAAACATAAAATAACATGGAGCCTCATCATCTTCATGTGCCACAGGCAGACATGTTGGTTGTAGAGTCGAAACCTATATCGTTCCTTACTCCTCGTCAGAGCAACCTGCAACACGTAGGTTACAGCCAAAAATTGGTCAGAACCATTGGAATGGATCTGGCAAGTGATACTTGTGGACTCATAAAGGCAAACTGCTAACATCTACATGCATATCTGGCTGGTGGAGTTCAGGGCTATTTGCGTAAAGCCAAATTTATCCTATTCTTTAAAAATCATTTTCTTTTCCATTTATTATGAGATGAACATGGCATATCATCCAGTGCTCAATCTCCCTTGTACTCATAAAAACAATATCCTTTTAATAATTTGAGATAAGTGGGAAACTTCCAACTTCTTCAAGTCCAGTCGCTCCAAGTTTTCTCCTCCTGTCCAGGAGCTCAAAGTTGTCCACCAATAGTGTCATGGCTAAGGAATTTCACAGGATGTGAGCATATCAATAGGTCAGGTCATCGACCACCTACTAGGTCGCTCACAAGAAAACCTAACGTGAACATATCAGTAGGTCAGGCACTCAGCCCCCACTATGCCACTTATCGCAAGTCTAAGGTGAACATATCAATAGATCAGGCATCCAGCCACTACTATGTCACTCGCCGCACTCTAAAGTGAACATATCAGTAGATCAGGCATCCAGCCACTACTATGTCACTCGCCGCACTCTAAAGTGAACATATCAGTAGATCAGGCATCCAGCCACTACTATGTCACTCGCCGCATAACGTGAACATATCAATAGGTCAGGCACTCAGCCACCTACATATGTCGCACATCGTAAATTCAAATGGGACACATCAATAGTTCAGGCTTTTAGCCACCTACTTATGTCACTCGACACATATCAACAGGTCAGGTCATATACCACCTGCATTACCACTTGCAAAAAATCTAACCCAATCCTTTCATGCAATCCATGAAACATTTGTTGTTTTCACAAACAAAATATGACATCGGCTACAACAACCTTTTGAAATAGTATCCACATCGTCTACAAGCATGGCTAAGCAAATTGCTTCTACATTGGTTTCTACTAACTTAGTCAAGATACATATGGCTATCCTAACTGGGTTTGCATGGCATAGTAATATAGTAGTACACCTATCATGCATACTACTAAAAACACTAAATGCAATAGACACAAATTAATAGGACATTTATGCTGGAGTATCACTTGCCTTTTTGAGATTCGTCGTTTCTCACACACCCTTGCAAACGCAACAAGAGTCACACTCCGTCCAATCTATCGTATAAAAACGAAACACAACATAAACAACATGACAAGACAAACAATTTGTGCAACAATAATGATGCTGGTCAATTTAATAATCACACCAATAACTTTAATTAGTTCTCTAGTTGATATATATGCAAGAAAAAGATTTTTAATATTATTAAAGATTTAATGTTGCGACTTAAATCCTATAATAAAAATCTATAATCTTCTGCAAGTTAATTCGAAATAAAAGTTTAATTAACTTTTGAAACTGATGTCTCTGGTTAGAACTTTTAATTATCTAACCGTGGCAAAAAGAAATACTTTATTTCGAATTATTGATATAAAGTTATTATATTTTTAGTGCAATTTAAAGTTCAGAAAATACGGAAATAATATTTCGGTAAAAGTGTGTTTTTATTGCAGAAACAGATTATACACATTCATACGAATCCAACGGTATATTATTTGTAATTTTCCGATAAATATTTGATTTACTACAGATTTTACAAGATTCAGTCAATTTCTGCAATTTTTAATTGATTTCTAAATAGAGTTGACCAGGGTTGACCTGACTGACACAGGCTGCTGACTGTACGCTGACTGGGCGCTGACGTGGCTGACACGTGGTGCTGACGGGGCGATGACGAGGATGCCACGTGGCTTTTCCTGATTGGCTCGAATGGATCTGTTTATATAAAAAGATCCGTACTTCAAATCGGAAAACTTAAAACATTAAACTTGTAGAGAATAAGCCGATCTACTTACCCACCAAAGGGATTTGGATTTGAAGAAACGAGCGGTCGTAGATCTTAGATTTACTCCGTGAGATCTGAAATCTTGCGACACGAAATTCTCCGGCTGTGTTTGATGAAAAGTGGTGGGATTTATCGGGATGGAAAGATCTTGGCGAGATCTACAACTTTGATGAAGTGGCCGAAATCAATCGACGGAGTTTAGAGGTCGGAAATAACGAAACAAGATTCGGGTGTATAGGATTTCGGTAGAACCAAAGGGAAACCATGAGACGGCGGCTCTGGGGGTTTATATAGAGATGCAGGAGTGTAGAAAGGTAGGGTTTCGAGTTGGCTACACATAGAAACGAACGGAATCGAAAACGGACTTGAAACGAGAAAGATATAGAATTTTGAGTAGAGATAGGTTTTTAAAGTATCGGGAAAACAATCGATCGATGGAACCGACCTTCGGTCGTGACCATTTTCGCCTGGGCCGGTCGGCCTGCTATGGCGCGCTGGCTGGGCTGACCCCCAGTGGGCTCGCCCTTTTTTTTCTTCTTTTCTTTTTCTATTTTCTGTTTTCCTTTAAAAGTTTTTATTTAGGCCTCCAATTCAAGTCAACTAAATTGATAAAATTTTGTAAAAACAAAATAATCATTTTTGAATACTTTTTAACCTTTTCCAAAATATTTTAAAACTTTGAAATATTCAAATATTGCATAAAGGCCTATTTGACACCTTTATGTCATTTTATTAAATAGAGTTGTATAAACTCCTTTTGAACTCAAATAAAATATAGTATGAGTAATATCTTTCAAAATGATAAAATAAATAAAATAATTTGGGACAAAATATTTTATTTAAATAGAGTTTGATAGATCTTTTAAATACAAATGTCCATTTAATTATGGGCTTTGCCAAAATATTGAAAATACTTTGCCAAAAAGGTTTTTAGGATTTTGTAGAAATCCAAGTAAATATTTTATTTCCAAAGCTTTAAAAGTTGAGATTGGAATATAAAGGAACATTTAATTTAAAATAGAAGTTTGGAAGATGTCCAAATAATAATCTATAGAGGTTCTCTTGATTTTTGGAGACTTTATTTATTTATTAATAAAAGTTTTAAATTTTTGTGATTTTAAAACATTCCAAAATTTTGGGATGTTACACACTACCACCCTTAAAAGGAATCTCGTCCCGAGATTCGGAGAGGCTAGAAAGAAAGATAGGTTTCGAACCTTCGGGTTTGGTCAACTGGGTGGGCTACCGCACCCTTAAAAGAAACTTTTGTAAGCAGCCTTGAGCTCTTTTCTTTGGACTAGTGTCCATCTACTTAGTCTTTATGTCTCACTGGACTCAACTATATCTTCCACTCATGAATTGTGCTTCATCGCCAATTGGTGTGTCTCTTAAAATAACTTCGGGTATTCAATGATCACTCTTTGGATCTATCTAAAGACCACGATCGGAGAAATTTACGTCATGGTATTCAAACTGTAGTGTCTTCGCAGGCTTCCCATCTTCTGATTGAATCCCATCAATGTCACACTATGTCGGATTTCTAACGAAACTCTCATGGTAGGCAAACTTCCATCTGATGATATCTTCAAAAGGTGTTTGGTGTTCATCCTCACCGCGTATAGTACGTTTTGGCAATACTTGCCTCATATAGGGTTATAATATTCCAGTGGTTCAAGCTCACCAACGTCGTTGCTCTTATAGGTTTGTCACTCAGATCTACCATTCCTCATAGCAAGAGCGAATGATATGAGTAGTCGTCATGGTAGCTACTCCACGTTGCACTCAAATCATTACCTTGTACTTGGTTTGGCGAATCTCGTAAGCTAACACTCGGTCATCCTCACTCGTCCAACAGAAAGTCACCAATCTGTAAGACGGATCTGAGATAAACTATCGATCCTCAAACCTATGGGGTTGCGTAAGCTCCTACACAATGTAAGCTCACATATTGTTGATTCTTGAGGTCTTCTGCTCTCCTTGGTGTAACAAACTTTCCATCCAACATAACTCGTAAAACTTCATTTAGTTCTCTAAGACCATCCTGGTTTTTGTCTCCTTTGAGATATTCCTGAAAGTCCAATGCTTCTTGCACCTTGGGGTAGAGGTTTCATTGTGTTGATAGGTGATTGTTCCTTCACACAAGTAGGGTATAATCCAAGTCGTGTGACAACCTTCAGTTGGAACGACTTATGTCTCAATAAGTGCACTGGTTGGGTTTAGCATGGAAGAGTAGAGATAGAAAGATCTAAGAGAAATATTCCTACCCAACCCAGCAGATCAAGGCAATTCATCTTACAAACAACAACTAGCAAGCATCAAGCAACATGGTTCAAACACAAACAAACAAACAATCTAGTATTACCATACCAACTAAGTTGATATGATCAATACACTATCACTGTTATCGTCGTTCTAACAAAGTATCTAAATGGTGGTCTCATCTATTTCTTCATTGAATCTCTTCAAGTTCTTCTTTGACCTTCAGTGTGGTGGAACTGTCTTGTGGGGATCTTCATCGTTCTAACATTAGTTAAGTTGAATCGACCAATAAGGGTCATTTGAAGTTATGAAAGATGTTTAGAAAGTGAATAGTAGATGAGAGTATAAGAAAAGATAATTTGCAAATATTTCCTTTTGAATAAAATAGATTTTCTGATCTAGGTCTTTTCCTAGTTCTAATCCGTAACTAGGGTTTCGAACCTACAGGCAACACAATGCTCTGATACCATCTGTAGCGACCCTGCCCTTTTAAAATAGGCCAAGATCCCTGTGTTATTGTGCTAGTCCCTGGATCGAATAGCTAGCACCACAGTTTAAGATGAAGTATCATACATTGCATCGAAATTCTATTACAACGTATGATCCAGAAAAATAATCATTACAAATTGCATAGCCAAAGGCTAGCATGTTACAAAGTTCAGCAGCGGAAAACATAAAATAACATGGAGCCTCATCATCTTCATGTGCCACAGGCAGACATGTTGGTTGTAGACTCGAAACCTATATCGTTCCTTACTCCTCGTCAGAGCAACCTGCAACACGTAGGTTACAGCCAAAAATTGGTCAGAACCATTGGAATGGATCTGGCAAGTGATACTTGTGGACTCATAAAGGCAAACTGCTAACATCTACATGCATATCTGGCTGGTGGAGTTCAGGGCTATTTGCGTAAAGCCAACTTTATCCTATTCTTTAAAAATCATTTTCTTTTCCATTTATTATGAGATGAACATGGCATATCATCCAGTGCTCAATCTCCCTTGTACTCATAAAAACAATATCCTTTTAATAATTTGAGATAAGTGGGAAACTTCCAACTTCTTCAAGTCCAGTCGCTCCAAGTTTTCTCCTCCTGTCCAGGAGCTCAAAGTTGTCCACCAATAGTGTCATGGCTAAGGAATTTCACAGGATGTGAGCATATCAATAGGTCAGGTCATCGACCACCTACTAGGTCGCTCACAAGAAAACCTAACGTGAACATATCAGTAGGTCAGGCACTCAGCCCCCACTATGCCACTTATCGCAAGTCTAAGGTGAACATATCAATAGATCAGGCATCCAGCCACTACTATGTCACTCGCCGCACTCTAAAGTGAACATATTAGTAGATCAGGCATCCAGCCACTACTATGTCACTCGCCGCACTCTAAAGTGAACATATCAGTAGATCAGGCATCCAGCCACTACTATGTCACTCGCCGCATAACGTGAACATATCAATAGGTCAGGCACTCAGCCACCTACATATGTCGCACGTCGTAAATTCGAATGGGACACATCAATAGTTCAGGCTTTTAGCCACCTACTTATGTCACTCGACACATATCAACAGGTCAGGTCATATACCACCTGCATTACCACTTGCAAAAAATCTAACCCAATCCTTTCATGCAATCCATGAAACATTTGTTGTTTTCACAAACAAAATATGACATCGGCTACAACAACCTTTTGAAATAGTATCCACATAGTCTACAAGCATGGCTAAGCAAATTGCTTCTAAATTGGTTTCTACTAACTTAGTCAAGATACATATGGCTATCCTAACTAGGTTTGCATGGCATAGTAATATAGTAGTACACCTATCATGCATACTACTAAAAACACTGAATGCAATAGACACAAATTAATAGGACATTTATGCTGGAGTATCACTTGCCTTTTTGAGATTCGTCGTTTCTCACACACCCTTGCAAACGCAACAAGAGTCACACTCCGTCCAATCTATCGTATAAAAACGAAACACAACATAAACAACATGACAAGACAAACAATTTGTGCAACAATAATGATGCTGGTCAATTTAATAATCACACCAATAACTTTAATTAGTTCTCTAGTTGATATATATGCAAGAAAAAGATTTTTAATATTATTAAAGATTTAATGTTGCGACTTAAATCCTATAATAAAAATCTATAATCTTCTGCAAGTTAATTCGAAATAAAAGTTTAATTAACTTTTGAAACTGATGTCTCTGGTTAGAACTTTTAATTATCTAACCGTGGCAAAAAGAAATACTTTATTTCGAATTATTGATATAAAGTTATTATATTTTTAGTGCAATTTAAAGTTCAGAAAATCCGGAAATAATATTTCGGTAAAAGTGTGTTTTTATTGCAGAAACAGATTATACACATTCATACGAATCCAACGGTATATTATTTGTAATTTTCCGATAAATATTTGATTTACTACAGATTTTACAAGATTCAGTCAATTTCTGCAATTTTTAATTGATTTCTAAATAGAGTTGACCGGGGTTGACCTGACTGACACAGGCTGCTGACTATACGCTGACTGGGCGCTGACGCGGCTGACACGTGGTGCTGACGGGGCGATGACGAGGATGCCACGTGGCTTTTCCTGATTGGCTCGAATGGATCTGTTTATATAAAAAGATCCGTACTTCAAATCGGAATACTTAAAACATTAAACTTGTAGAGAATAAGCCGATCTACTTACCCACCAAAGGGATTTGGATTTGAAGAAACGAGCGGTCGTAGATCTTAGATTTACTCCGTGAGATCTGAAATCTTGCGACACGAAATTCTCCGGCTGTGTTTGATGAAAAGTGGTGGGATTTATCGGGATGGAAAGATCTTGGCGAGATATACAACTTTGATGAAGTGGCCGAAATCAATCGACTGAAGTTTAGAGGTCGGAAATAACGAAACAAGATTCGAGTGTATAGGATTTCGGTAGAACCAAAGGGAAACCATGAGACGGCGGCTCTGGGGGTTTATATAGAGATGCAGGAGTGTAGAAAGGTAGGTTTTGAGTTGGCTACACATAGAAACGAACGGAATCGAAAACGGACTTGAAACGAGAAAGATATAGAATTTTGAGTAGAGATAGGTTATCTGGAAAACAATCGATCGATGGAACCGACCTTCCATCGTGACCATTTTCGCCTGGGCCGGTCGGCCTGCTATGGCGCGCTGGCTGGGCTGACCCCCAGTGGGCTCGCCCTTTTTTTTTCTTCTTTTCTTTTTCTATTTTCTGTTTTCCTTTAAAAGTTTTTATTTAGGCCTCTAATTCAAGTCAGCTAAATTGGTAAAATTTTGTAAAAACAAAATAATCATTTTTGAATACTTTTTAACCTTTTCCAAAATATTTTAAAACTTTGTAATATTCAAATATGCATAAAGGCCTATTTGACACCTTTATGTCATTTTATTAAATAGAGTTCTATAAACTCCTTTTGAACTCAAATAAAATATAGTATGAGTAATATCTTTCAAAATGATAAAATAAATAAAATAATCTGGGACAAAACATTTTATTTAAATAGAGTTTGATAGATCTTTTAAATACAAATGTCCATTTAATTATGGGCTTTGCCAAAATATTGAAAATACTTTGCCAAAAAGGTTTTTAGGATTTTGTAGAAATCCAAGTAAATATTTTATTTCCAAAGCTTTAAAAGTTGAGATTGGAATATAAAGGAACATTTAATTTAAAATAGAAGTTTGGAAGATGTCCAAATAATAATCTATAGAGGTTCTCTTGATTTTTGGAGACTTTATTTATTTATTAATAAAAGTTTTAAATTTTTGTGATTTTAAAACATTCCAAAATTTTGGGATGTTACAATTTCTCTCCTTTTCTACTGTTCTTTCAGATCTCCATGGTGGAGGAGGGAAGGAGGTGGAAGAAGAGAAGTTTTTTTGCGGCGGTGCGGTGGCAGCTTGGTGCAGGGGTGGTGGATGCGGGCGGGAAGATCTGGCCCCTTCGTCGACTCCGGCGGACGGCAGCGCTGGATCTTCGGTTCTCCAAGCACGGGCTTGGCGCCCGGCCGATGTGGCATGACGGCTTCGAATCCGTCCTTCGCGGCGGAGTGCTCTTGCGGCTCACAAAGCCAGATGGCGAGGTGCTTTGGAGTTTCCTTGTTTGTGGGTGTCCTGCCTTCCTTCTTGCCGGCGGTGCTTCGGCGTCGGAGGCGGTCGGAGGTGGGGTTTCCGTTAATTTGTACCAAGACTTTTTTCTGTCTCGCTGTTTCTAGGTGTTGCGTGCGTGTGTTTGTATTCCTCTTTGTTATCTGATGAACACACAGGCTTTTCTCAAAAAAAACTGCAATTTTCTGGGAAGTGCTAACCAGAAATTGGTTTCAAGTATAACTTTAGAAAATGCACGGTACAAACAAGTAACAATTGAAGAAGCTAGCTGGGACAGGGGATGAAAGCAACTACCTCACCGACGTCTTCATAATTAAAACATGACATAGGAAGCATAGTAGGAAAGAGAATTCTAAAAACAAGATCAAACGTCCCCGACTTAGTCATGTCATTCCTTTAACCGAGACGGTGATCCTACCTACCTACAATGTCGCTACAAATCGCGAGTGAGCAACCGAAAGAAAGAGGAATGGCTAAGGAAAGGTGAACAACTATTTAGTTTTTTTTTTCCAACAAAAACAACTCATTAGATTTCTAGAGATGCACATTGCTAGATTTATAAACTCATGAATTGTGTGTTTAGTCAGCGTCAAATAATCATCAGCAAGCATTAACTTTTTTAGGGCAAGTATTAACTATATGTGTATTAATGTCAGGCTTAAAAAAAACAAAAACACTAAACAGGCCGGCCCGACACTTGGGATGGCCCAAGTGTTAACCATTTATTTCACTTGCTACTGCCGTCCGTCTCACTCTCCTCCACACTTGCGCCGCCGCCGCCATTTCCACTCAGAATCCATGCCGCCGTTCCGGCACTGGGCGGAGCTGCCGCCGGAGCTCCTCTGCCAGATCGGCGAAAACCTCGACCTCAAGTGCTACGCTGGCGCGCGGGGGGCCTGCACGGCGTGGCGATGCGCGCTCGCGCCGCCGTCCCCGTCGCTGCTGCTCATCGCCGCCCTCGACGACGACGACGACGCCACGCGCCGCCCCTCCGCCGCCTCGCTCCCCGCACGTCGCTCCTTCGAGATCAAGGCCGTCCCCTGGGGGAGACGATGCGTCGGCTCCAGCAACGGCTGGCTCGCCCTCTCCTTCCGCATCTGCGGCGGCCACACCTTGTTCAGCCTCTTCAGCCCCGTCACCGGCGCCGAGATCCTCCTGCCGCCGCTCATATACGCCGGGAACGGCCTGCCCTCCAAGATCGTCTTCGCGCCCAGCCCCGCCAGGGACGACTTCGCCGCCGCTGCCATCTGCGGCATGGACAGGCTCGCCTACGTCACCGCCGGGGCCAACAGGTGGACCATCCTCGACCCCGTCCGCCTCGCCGGTGGAGATCGCCTCGCTGACCTCGTCTACCATGAAGAAGGCACGGTCTACTGCCTCACGCGGTACGGAGACGTCCATGTGCTCCGCCTGCCGGAGCGCCGCCGCCGGGAACCTGTTGAGGTCGAAGATCAATCATCATCAGGGCCACTGTCGCCACAGGAAGAACGTGCTCTACTTCCCAAGAGGTGGGCTGACCTTCTTTCCAAAATGCTTCTTCGGAGGCGTGAAGTGCTTCTTTGGACGCGGGCTGAAGCCGCCCAACTGCCGGACCTGAATGCGCCGGCCAAGGTCGAGCCCTTGCTGTCCTTTCCTTTCGACGCTGCCACCAGTTTTGCCCCGGCATACAACAAAGTCTCGGATTTTACCAGTGCCAAGAACCTTGTGTTCTGCCATGGTAATCTGTACCAGATATGGAGGAACACAAGCTGCACGGTTACCATCAAGATGCCAGGAGGCGGTCGTCAACGTGTAGCAGAGGATGAAATATTCGTTCTGAGGTACTATCCGCAGCGCCAACCATACTGGGGTGCTGTCACGGACTTGGGGGGCTACTCGGTGTTTCTCGGCAGGAATAACGCGGTGTCGATGTGTGCTGAAACTGTTCCAGGGCTTAACGGTAACTGTGTCTACTGGATCGGTGGGAGGGGTAGGGATCAGGGCATGGTATTTGACATGTCAACTAGGAGGTCTACACCTTGCCTTCCTGCTGAAGCTGCTGGAGGTGCTCCGGAAAGCACAATTTGCTGGTACTTTCTCACTGACATGGTGAATAACGGCAACAATGTTAATGGAGGCAAAAGAGTTTATCAGACCACCCCGTGCTGAGAGTCCGGGCTGATCGAGGTCTGTTGTTGTTGGTTTGTAGTCTGTATCGTATGCTTATGTCATGTAATGGAAACATTGTTGTTGCAAGAAATGTAAGGTAAGGTTTGAGAATTGTGCATACCGACTTCCTCTGCTGTTTTTTTTTTGGAACATCTATGCATCATATAGTAATAAAAACAATAGTTATTCACATACTACTTTGGGTATATACTGTAGTGATGTTCACCAGCTATGCATAATTAAAATGCTGGCAGTAGCTAATGTATTGGGAAGGTATCTGGTGGGAGATAGTAATTTCCTTCTTCTGTTCTTCTCATATATGTTGTAGCTAATGTGTTGTATTGATTGCAGTGGGTAATGATAGTTAGCGATTCATGGAACCAAATTTCTATATTGAATGGAGCTAGAGGTTCAGGGGCTACAGTCCAGATTTTTCAACATAACAGTAAGCTCCTAACAGCTGCATCTCAAGTAATTAGCTCATTGATAAGGCATGGAGTTCAATACTTCATTTATTTTCTTCCAGATCCTGCACATTTGGAAGAAGATAATTGTAAAAAGTTTAAAAGCTGTAGATCAGTGGAGCTAAATGCTAAACCTGAAGTTTGTTTGTTCTGTCCATTTTTAACATATCTAGACACTCACTTAGATCAGGATAAATGTGCACCTATGTACCTTAGCATGTGATGAAATGTAACATATGTAATTATATCATTAGCACTGGGGACAGTCTACAAGTATTTAATATTTCTGTAGATTTTGATGACTTAAACAAGAGTGGAGATGGACATAAAGATCTCATGGGAATTTTAGTCAAAACTTACACCCTTAGTTCCAAATGTGTGTGCTTCGTTCGTGCTATGGATGGAAGTGGAACTGAGAAAACATGGTGTTATTTATTGCTACCAAGCTGGGACTATTTTGTCTTTAGAGAATCACGTTGAAAATCAAACTTGGGCAATGTTTGGAGGTTGAAAAATTTATAGTTTACATACTTTGTAGCTACCGACATGAATGGTAAGATATCAGCAATTATGAGTTGCAGACGCCATCATGCTCTACAACCCTGCTACTATCCCTGCATTTTCAAGGGAGTGATTGGAGCAAAATGTGAGTTGTGACGCACCATGCATTAGCTTTACACAATAAATATATATACTGTCCATTTAGTTGATTTTTTTTCAAGCAAGCATTTAGTTGAATTTGTAAGAGAGCTTGAAGCAATTCGTACTTACTAAGGCAGCATGTTCTTGAAGCAATTTGTAAGAGAGCTTGAAGCAATTCTTCTAGGTTGATGTTGCGTGTCCTGCTACGCCACTACTAATACTACTTGCCAGAGCTAGGACATCCCAGTCCAGGGAGGATCATATTAAAGGTTTACAACAGATTGTGAATGCATTTTATGATTGGAAAGTGAGATGCATCGGAAAATTGGCAACTTTTAGCTCAACAATTTAGTGTAGCACAATTAGCTTGAACATATTTCATGAGCTCTTGCATTTTTTGTTCTAGGCATTACTTTTTTTTCTCTGTTTCCAAACCCACTGGTCCAGCAGCTAAAGAAACATCACACAAATCAACTGGGAAAAGTGCTAACATAAAACTCTTGATGAACCTGGATCTGTCGACGCCTAGTGGCCAAGCCTGAAATCAAACTGACAAAACTAAATGTTTGACATCAACCTGATTTCCTGAAACTACAGTGCTTGCTCCTGCAGGTCCACAGCTTCACTTAGCTCATCCAGCTCCTCCGGCCGCTCGCGGTGAAGACACGGCGGCGAGCAGCTGATCGGGCGACAGTCTCTTCCGACCTCCTGCTGGAGCCGGTGGCTTTTATTTCCAGGAAAAAAAATCTGATGCTATCAGATGCGATCTTTCCAATTACATGACAGGCGAGCCCTTGTATAGGCTTACGGGATGGAAGCCAGTAGGAGGTGCTTGTTCTATCTTGACTATGGTGATACCAACGTCGACCGTATTTTACAAGGCAGTTGCCATTGATTCTTGTGTATTCTCTGAAAACAACAGTAAAGACATCAAGGATGATGGCATCATTGTGTTTCAGAATGAGGAGCATAACTCTACCTAGCTACTTATTTCGATCTATATGCATGCTAGCTAGCTACTAATAAGTTACTTTGATATATATGCATACTAGCTACCTACCACTACTTGTTGATGAACAATTTGTCTACTATTACTGTTCTAATATAAGCTATATATTGCTGATTCCAGAAATGGCGTCCCAGAATTTTAGATTTTTTTAATTGTTTTTAAAATATTACTGGCGTGGCTTTGTGGTTCCACGCCACTGATATGCATTATCACTGGCATGGGACAGTACCATTTTGTTTTGAATTTTTACCTGCTATCATGTAGGCTCATGAAACTAGAAAAACATTTCTGTTTGGCAGTTCTCTTTGGTCAATTTCTGTTTGTGCTTCCAATGGGCACCATCACCGACGGCATATCGATGCTTTTCCAGCTGGGCGTCATCGCAGAAGGCATGTCAATGCTGCTCCATGTGCTCACCACCGCGCCCACCAGGTGTTTGTATGTGTTGATCAGCTTTAGGGTGTTATGCTGGGAGAGCAATCCCCATTTGTCCGGGAAGCCATCCGGTCACCCCCAAAGCATTCCATTTTGGAGGGTGTCGGACATTATTTGGGCGCCCCCGCTTGGAGATGCTCTTATTACCTCCCGTGGAAATAATGGTTAGATGATTGGTGGGCTAGATGCATCAGCAGAACCTTGCACTCCATAGTTACCTTGCTTCCAGATCTGATTTTGTTTATTAAAGTTTTGGAGGTATTTTTGGTTCTTGTATGCATGGATTGAATTATGCAAATTGGTTTTGATTCAAGATTGCTTTGTTTCATGTAATATTTGTCATATCTGAGATATTGATCTGAAACAAGGGGGTGGTTCCAATCAATGTAAATAGTCGAATTTTTTCTTGATCAATGTAAAATAGTCGAAATTTTGTTCTTCATATATGCCTCGTATTTTCCTGATCAATGTAAATAGTCCAAAGTTGGTTGGTCGCTGGTGTTCGATACTAATGACCATTGTCCGGAGGTTGATGTTGTTTGATTCTAATGAGTAATGATCATTGTGAGGTGTTTATCACTCATTTCATCAGTTGTATGTTTTTAGTGATGATTCTTCTAGCAGATATATATTCATACTAGCTACCTACCACTACTTATTGATGAACAGTTTGTCTATTATTATTGTTCTAATATAAGCTATGTATCGCTGATTCTAGAAATGACGCTCCAGAATTTAGATGTTTTAATTGTTTTTAAAATATTACTGGCGTGGCTGTCTGGTTCCACGCCACTGATATGCATTATCACTGGTGTGGGACACTACAGGCCGACACGCTAGTGATAGGGAATATGCCAGTGATATATCATTTAGCGTTAAAAGGTGTGTATATGTAATTATCCTTCTAGGATGATAGCCCCAGGTTTTAATTATCGTTGGAATCACCAACATCCGCACTGTGTCAATGGTAATTCACTAGGTTAGTGGGTTATAGTCCATGCTCATGGGGTTTGTGGTAAGAATTTGGAGATGTTGCCATACTGTCGACCAAACAATCAATCAATTTGGAGATGTGGTTCATGCTCAATGGAAATTCTGATTTTATTTGTTACTCTTGGCAAACAATCAATGTACCGACCAACTCAAGTGAGCAGAAATAGAGTTGTTGTCTGTATTGCTCTCTCGTGTTAGTAGCTCTCATAATTAAAACTGACTACATGCAAGGGGCCTGCCAAAATCCAAGAAAACCAATTCGCGAGGTACGAGGTGTCCAAACTAACCCCACCAACCTTGAGCTGCTAGTGTTGCATAATACCATGGATTCTCTGGACCTTTAGATAGCACAATGTCAGTCATTTGGAGATTCTTCGAAAAACGTAATAGATATTCCATGATCTCGGAAACGCCATCATCATCTTCACGGTGTTTGATCTCCACAAACTTGAGGTTCAAATGGTAGATTTTCATCAACATGGACCTTTCTACCATACTTTCGGAGCACGGCGGAAGCTTCAGTTTGAGCAATAATGAGTATTGTTACGATTAATTCCGTATGAAGTAAACAAAAGTACAAACACAACAAATGGAAATTAAAAGTAACATACATGCATGTTCAGATATAATATGGATGTGTACCTTGCAGTTCTGCAAAGTGAGTTTCTCCATGTTGGGAGCGAGGAGGAGAAAAAACTCCAAAAGCGTGGGCGCATCACGAGTGAACTCACACCTGTCCAGGATCAATGTTGTCAGGTTATTGAACGCTAGCAAATCTCTGCCAAATCTAGAGCACATCACCTGGGAAACAAAAAGTAAGTAATATGTAAAAACAAAAATTATATATGGCGGTCGTGGTTTGTATGATCTTGTATCATGTAAAAAAGGGAATTAGAAGTGTGAGAGAACACGAACCAAGTCTAGCGATGGGAAGGTGGATAT
Source organism: Puccinellia tenuiflora (assembly GCA_012064385.1). Taxonomy (NCBI): domain Eukaryota; kingdom Viridiplantae; phylum Streptophyta; class Magnoliopsida; order Poales; family Poaceae; genus Puccinellia; species Puccinellia tenuiflora. The sequence continues at coordinate 15,233 of QRDG01000967.1, read as the reverse complement.
CTCTAGTTTTGTCACATTATTAAGACTGCAAAGAAGCTCGAATTCGGTGTCGATACGTCCTCTGAGGTGAATACGAACCGTGGCCTCCATGAGCGAAGGCATCTGGAACTCCCATAGGGGCACATGCCAGCTGAGAAGCAGGAGGTGGAGAGAAGCGAGGCTAGGAGCCACGATGCGCGGGGAGTAGCACTGGCGGAGAGAGCATTCGTCCATGCTCATGCTGGAAGAGTCGATGACGAGAGTCTTGAGCGTGCGGGAGGCGACCACCTCCCTGAAGCCAATGAGGCAATCCATGAGCTCGAGGTGCTCCAGCCGAGGGCATCCGTCAGCGCCTAGGAAGTTTTCAAAGCCGGCGCACAACGTGACGCCGGTGAGCCGCAACGTGGTGAGGCAGTGAACGACGGTGCCGCGGCTGATGCGACGCATCTGGACGTGAGCGCCGGAGGGAGAGTGGTTGCGGATGTCGAGCACGGCAGGGCTGTAACGTGCGAGGCAGCGGCGGACCCAGCCGGTTTGGTCCTTGGGGGGCTCGACGACCTGCATGTGGAGTGCGTCGAGACGGACGACGTTGTGCTGTAGGATGAGGTTGTCGGCGAAGCTATTGAACCTGACCCACTTCTCTAGATCCTCGCCGTGGGACTCGTGTGGGCCAATTTCGAGGTATGGCACGTCGCGCCAGAGATGGCGCCACCGCCGCGACAGGGTGCTGGTCTGCACGAGCTTTCTGGCGTCCATGGAGGAGAGGGAGAGGATGGCGTGGAGCAGGCAGTCCGGCAGGTCGCTGAGCCTGTCCGGCTTCGCGTCGGAGGCATGCTCCATGGCAATTCAAGTTTGAGACGGATGTCTATGGTGCCCGTTCGTTTTCTTTCTTTATTCCTTGTGAATTTTCTTGGTACAATCTTACACGACCTGTCGTGTATATATATACGGAATTGCTAGTTCTGAATCGCCTGAGAACTCGTGAGATCTCAGTCAGGTTTAGAGCCCTTGGATGCAGCGTTGAGATTCTGGCAAGCTGGGTCGTTCGGTGATCCTGATATGTTTCGTGTTGTTTTAGCGAGGCCATGTGACCCCTCTTGGGTCTGGTGGGCTTTTGGTTAGGCTGGCTAGGCTTTTGGAACGTGAAGCTTTGCCTTTTTTTTTGTCAAGATGGGCTAGTTTTTTGTCATCCCACATGTATTGAGCAGAGCACGTATTGTTTTTGGTAAACTAGAGTAGAACGCTTGTAGCTTTGTTTGTGTTCCCTATTTTAACGAAAACCTGGTTTGTGTTGTGGCGTTTTTGCCTTGGTTTTTCTTGTTTTTGTTGGAGGAGCTCTTTTTGTTACCGAGAATTTTTGCGTGCTTGTGTGCGGCTGTGCGCAACTCGGCGCAAGACGCTAAGCACGTATTTATTACTTTTAAGTTATATACACGGGTTATAACTGAGAAGTCCTAGGCTGTTGTAGTTTTATGGTTTGTAAATGGGTTGAAAGTGAGATTTTTTTAGTTGCAAGTGTGTTGTCACTGAGTTTTTCTCGTTTTGCAAATCTGTTGAGACTGAGATTTTTCAGTTGCAAGCGGGTCGAAACTGACTTTGTCCGGTTGCAAGTGGGTTGCAACTGGGCTGCAACTGAGATTTTTTCAGTTGCAAGTGGGTTGTAACTAAGTTATTTCCGGTTTGTAATTGGGTTGAAAATGAGATTTTTTTAGTTGCAAGTGGGTTGTCACTGAGATTTCTCGTTTTGCAAATCTGTTGAGACTGAGATTTTTCAGTTGCAAGCGGGTCGAAACTGACATTTTCCGGTTGCAAGTGGGTTGCAACTGGTTTTTCAGTTGCAAGTGGGTTGTAACTGAGTTATTTCCGGTTTGTAATTGGGTTGAAACTGAGATTTTTTTAATTGCAAGTGGGTTGTCACTGAGATTTTTCCAGTTGCAAGTGGGTTACAACTGGGATGACATTGAGATTTTTCCAGTTACAAGTGAGTTGTAACTAAGTTATTTCCAATGTGTAATTGGATTGAAATTGACATTTTTCAGTTGCAAATGGGTTGTGACGTGGCTTCATGGCTGCGTCGTAAGCAAATAACGTACTACAGAGTACAGTGCAACCCGAAGAAGGAAAAAGCAAAGGAGGACACGCGGGACAAATATAGCAGCAAACGTCAGCTTACATCACGCGACCGCGAGTTCTCAGTTGCCTGAGCTCCAGTCGCTCCCGAGGCCCAGCTAGATCTATATATCCGAATACAACTTCTAGTTCTATTCATACAGAAACTCACATGGATGGCATGCAAGCCAACCATGGTACTAATTAACACGACTACTATTCCTAGTCCGACCCAAACACAACCATGTGTGCATAGCTTGTGTAGAACTCGGACACAAACGCTAACTTAACCAGCTAATTAAGCAAGACTATTCCTAACAGGGGGTCGCGACCTCCTGTTCGATTTCTTTTCTTCAAAGTTTAGTTTGCCCTACATACGGCTGTCCAAATCGAAGTTTCAATCTAGTCACGGTGGATCCATATGGTGCCTTTTTTTCTTCTCTCGTCGTGTCTCCCTCTTCGATTGGGTATTTCACCGCATTTGGCTCCAGCTTTCCTGAACAGTGGTGACCTCCCTTCATCGCCACGAATGCCGCCGACATCCTTGGTCCTTGCCCCAGCGATTTAACGAATGTCTAGACTGTCACCCCGCCTCGAGGACAAATCATGCATGAGCCCTCATATACTATGTTCATTGTATTAGCTCGCCATGTTCGATGCAGCCCCCAAGCCACACTGGTCTCCCGTACGGCAGCAATGGTGAATGGGTCCTCGGCACTGGAGCCAACTCCCACATTACCAACGATCCAAGTAAACTTACATCTCTTCGCCATTTCCCGCGATAGCTTAATTCTTCTCGTAGTGTAGTTGGCAACGGGTCCTCTCTTAGCATTCTCACTATTGGTTCAACTCATATTTCTCCCTGTAATTTTTCTCTCAACAATGCCTTAATTAGTTACTCTTGATATTATCAAAAATCTAATTTCAGTTTGTATGCTCGCTACTGATGATTTGCTTGCCATTGAATTGATTCATTTGGTTATATTGTGGAGGATTTAGCCACCAAGGTCCCTCTTCTGAGATCCAATAGTACCGGCGACCTCTACCCTCTACACGGCTCCTCCACCTCAACATCGGCTCTCTTTTCGTCACCACTTCGCACAATCTTTGGCACCAAAGACTTGGACACTATTGGCCCTAAATGTGAATCGGGAGAGAGAGAGAGCGGGAGAGGAAAGCACCGGGAGAGAGGAAGAAGGGGAGGTGTGTTTGTAGAAAGAACAAGTTTTGACTCAATTTCCTCTTTGTGTATTCCTCCCTTTAAATAGGGGCTGGCCTGGCCGGAGCCACAAAGTCTACTATCCCGTCCCGTCCGACTTGACGTGGCGGGGCCTACGACATGTCATGCCATACCTCCACTGCATGACGACGTCATGACACGAGTTCACTGTGGATGATGCCACAGACTCGTTTACATTATAGGTGACGTCTAGCACGTCATTTCTATCTACTCTACTGTACGACTGTACAGTGCACCTGCCGGATCCGACGAGAACTTCGAGTCCCGGTTACAACACTACTGTCGAGTCAGAACAGACTCCGACTCGACGACTCGAATCGGGACACTCCCTGAGTCGGTACACTGCCTCGGGTCCCTTGGACCCGCCAAAGCTTCAACTCCTCGGACCCGAGAAGGACTCGACTCCTCGGAGCCGCCCTAGAACACAAGCCTATTCCAACAGACACCCCGGCTCCTCTACTCTTTCTCGCTTAGCTCAAACTTATCTCTAGGATTGTAATAAAATGTGGTGCCATCCCTTGGTTTGTGAGGCATGTCTACTAGGATCAACAGTTAAACCGCTATAATTACATAGTTCAACATTCATTCGCTTCGTAGCGTCAATATGTACCAATTTTAGACAGTTAATATCCGCATAACCAAATTAAATGGAGGAGTGGCATTACAAACATAGATGAAAGAAGATGCATGTAAAGAGACTTTAACATATGTCGGCAATCCAAAGACGCGACCAAGAGCTATATTAAGAACTAGTATACTAGCCTACTAGGTAAACAAATGACATCTAACAAGTGCAATGGAGGATCAATGATCTCGATGATACATGCATTATGGGTTTTGGTTGGGAGAATCACACAACACGGCAGCGCCGCCGATCCGGCTGCCCCTACAGTACGTCACCCACAACCTCATTGCGCTTGCCCCGCCATAGGACCTAGCGGGGACATGCAATATGAAGTCAAACACCGCCGCCCCTTTCATCATCTCCGCGGCGAGGCTATCCATCCCCTGCCCCACGGGCACCCCAGTCGGCATCGCCACGACGGGTAGCTCCACCGTGTTCTGTGGCTTTGCGCACGTCGGTTCCATCTGAGCCTGAGCCTGAGCGTCGGTGGCGGCGATCCGGAGGCCACGATAGAACACCTCCACATACATGCCGGGGTTGATGCAAGCCTTGGCCCCGTGGCTCCGCGAGGCGACGGCAAGGGTGAGGTTGAAGGAGAGGCCTGCCTTGGGGTCATGTAGGCCGGAGACTGAATCCGTCGCGACGGAGTATTGCGCGTCGACTGTGTAGTAATAGAGCGGGATGACGATGCAGAGTGAGAACACGATGCTGATGGGCACCAAGACGCACCAGAACAAGCAAGCTTTCTTTCTCCTGATCTTGTTCCTGATCTCGGTATCTCCGTCGATTGTAGTCTGCTGCTGCTTCTCCACGCCGCCGTCTTCGATGTCCGGCTGCCTGCCCATTGGGATCGACATGGCAGCAGAAGAGGGAAGATCTAGATCTGGATTTGTAGTGACAAAAGGAGAGAGGGCGGTTGATAGATGGATGAGGATCGATCGCCCATTGGGATGCAGGTACGGTACATATATTGCCGCACGTCGTCCATGCTGAAATCTGTTGCACATATGTAGCTTAGTTAGTTAGCTGCATATACTCGTTAACAGCCATATTGGTGATGCGCTTTAGTGCTATATCCCGAGCGATGCGCTTTAGTGCGACTCGTTTCCAAAGCAAAAAAGAATAATCACACAAGAAGCGGCTGCTGCTAACCCCTACATAGCTTCTTCAGATCTTTCTATCCTCTATCCTGGAACGAAAACTAGCTAGCCTAGATCAGAGGGAAGAGAGGATTGTATTTTGTGGGAAAAGGTAAGGAATATCCCGAGAAATCAAACAACCCTAAAAATGCATGCATCACGGAAACACGCTGATTCAGAGATCGGTCGTTCCTAATCCAACTTCTAATGGAGATCGTCTCCTACTCCGGCTCAACTTTACCTTTTCTTCGTTCTTTAAATAGAAGTAGAGAGATAAACTATGGCGGATCAATCGATCTGTGCGTGGTGCAAACATAATATTTCGCTATGCGCCGCCTAGACATGAGAGGAAGGTCCAGGCACGCCATGGCATCAAGCAAACGCCGACGACAAGAAACAAGCAACGCGTCGGAGACTCCGATAGCGTGGACGCTTCCGTCGGATCTCGCCCTCGTCCGTTTCGCCGCCACCGGTAAGCTGCTGCGCCGTGACATCTTCAGCCCGTCCTTCATCCGCCGCGTCAGTCGCCAAGTGGCGGCTCCCTGCATCCTCGCCTTGTGCACCAATGGTTTCAAACTCTTTACCCTTGTCCACCTATTTCCATTATTTTCGCGCCGCACTGCCGGTCTCTTTGACCAATACAGCGTCATGACGGCCCGACTCGACCTTCTTCTTCTGAAACGTCCCCGATGCTGCTCAAGTATCATAAGCCAACCCGACTCCGACAGGTGCTCTGACATGTGCGTCTACGACCCTATGAGTGGCGCCAAGACATTCCTCTCATGTCCACGTGTGTTGTTAACACGACCAACTCCATCCAATCCTACCATAATTACATCCTGCTCACCGCCGCAGACGGCATTGACGCGTCCTTCTTTCTGCTCATTGTTGAATTTGTCGGAGGGAGTATCAAAGTGCAGATGGCATCGCCATGTGGTGAATGGAAGCGCGTCACGTATGAATGCAACCGTGACTTGCCATGGTCAATTGGAAGTGACTGCAACCCCGCCGTCCTCCGTGGTGGCATTATCCATTGGTTGGTATCTCATGACAAGCCAATCCTAAGCTACAACTTGCACAAAAGGAAGCTGGACTCAGTGAAGCTCCCACCAACCAACTGTGAAGCTGACCAGCTCCACTTGGTAACATCATCGGACGGGAAACTGCTGAAACTATTCGCCATTGAAAGGCTCATGATATCTATGTGGCTACACTCCCAATCTCACCAGCAGGTGGTAGCAGTTGGTCCCTGAAGACTGTGATCGACATGGAGGAGAAGCTACGGTCGCTCCACCCTGATATCCCAAGCAACGATCCAGATATGGTTATTGTATTCGATGAATACCAAGAGAGGAGCGGCCACGTGGTATTGCTGGATATTGATGCGCCAGCTTTTTACGACACGGTCATCGTCTTTAACTTGGAGACCAAGGATATGCATAGGAACAAGTGTAAGTATGGTTCCGCATTGTTAGAGATCGACCTACCATCTCATCTACATAATATGAAAATCTTTTCCTAGCCAGGAAAACATGTAACGGAATTTATCAAGCAAAATCCGAAACAAACTTTGGTAGCCATGAACACAATTATACCCCTAAATTAGTCATTTGTTTGCCCGAGCTCAAGAGGTTAGATGTCACCATCTACGACGTTTAATGCACTAATTTCCAGTTACCCAATAAGGATCGTGGCGAATTAGAATCATGACGGATTTACTGCACACTGTTCTTCTAGTGTGAATGCAAGGTTGTATTTTGTTTACCTTTTTGGTGATGTTGGGTGTTTTATGAAACAGGACAAAAAATTGAGAGAACATGCACTTTATTACTCAAACCACAAAGGTACAAAGTTTTCTACGGTACAATCCGGGACAGAATGGAAAATACTACTCCATCCGATCGTTAAAGATTTTCGTGAGCTCTGCATGATTTTGTACAAGTTTAGTATTGTTCTCACGACAATCATTACGATCAGAGGTAGTAGAAGGAAAAAACATCACTACTAGACCTAGCAATATGCATTGCCTCATTCAGAGAACGCTTCACGTACAGAACGACGTCGACGTGAAGGAAACCACCAACTTCTTAATCTTTGCCACTATAATCCCAAACAGAGGATGTGTGTCCACCAAGGATGAGTTGAGACGCTGGACAAGAGAGAGAGAGAATCCGAGCAAATATCGCCCTCTCGAAGCCTTCATCTCTAGCTAGTAGCACGGCACGGCAAAGTGCCAGAACCTCTGCATATTCTGGAACTGCAGATCTATCTAGATGTTCACGGCAGGCAACGAGGAAATCCCCACTATGATCACGAATAACCACTCCTTCCCATGCACCTATTAGCTTAAAAAATAGCAGCATCTGAGAACCCCTGGCGGCGGCGGATATAGTCTTGGAGCTGATGAACTGGATTATTCACACCTTTTGAAGCAGGACAATTGGTTGTTGTTTGTCATCCCTAAACAGTTGCCCAACTTCTCTCAACCAAAAAAAAATATAGTTGCCCAACTGGAAGCACCACACTTTTTCTAGACTTCCGAAATTCACTAGTAGTGGCACCCATAGCAAAAAGGGATTTCTTTTCACGAAGCCAATCCGGAGGGTTTAGTATTAACAATGTATAGCACTAGAAATAATAAATTTGATATATATATATATAGCAAGGTGACACGATCTAATTTTTTTGTCCCGGTATATATGGACAGTGCAATCTTGTGCATGCAGATTTACAAACATCTCAGGTAAATTAGGCAAGTAGTGAGAACCGCGGCAAAAAAAAGGTAGAGAAATTGGAGTGCAGCGTTTTGGAGCACGGGATCCATGTAGCCCTTTTTTGATTTTTTTAAGTTTCAAACAATTATTAAAAAATCGTATTTATAGACAATGATTATTTCTATCTGTGGGCAATAAGTAAATTCAAATATTCTCTATTTTGAACTGTGTAGAATGACAAATTTTCTGAATCTGAGTTGGTGAACAATGCATATTCAAAAAGATTCAAAATTGTTAAAATTTGTCATTTTTGTGTAGGCCGAAATACAAATTATCTCGGGTTGAAATTTTGCAGTACTGTAGTTGCCAACATCTAGGATTTTTTGCAGAATTTTGTGAAACTTTAAAATGTCCATTTACATAAACTTCAAATAAAAGGCTACATGTAGGACGGGGACCAAAGCGACTTTTCGGAGAAATTAGATCTTCATGATCTCTCGAAGAAACCGCTCTTCCATCATCAACAGGTAAATCAAGTTAGGATTCGATTATGAGGTAAAATCCTATATAACTAAGTAGATCATCCCCACTAATCTATTTCTCTTAACATGCAGCCTATCCACCTCAGCAGGTCCACCACATCAGCAATTTCCGTTTCCACATCATCCAACTCAGGCCAACTGGGCATCTTTCCGGCTGCATCAAATAATTCGTCGCGTCTCTTCTTCTGTGTGGAAGCTGAACCAAAAGGAAGGGAGTCCACCAAAAGGAGTCCACTACTCTCCCCGCCACGATGATTGTGTACCCTCACACCTCCACCTCCGACCGTCTCCACCTCTTCTTCTCCCCGCCGCTTCATCTCCATCTACCATTATAAGAACGCAGGAGACGGTTCCTCACTACAAGCACTGACACTACGGGAGAACCGATTTTTAGGGGCACTTCCCTTGAGGCACTTTTAGAAAAGTGCCCCTAAAAATAGTCTTAAGAGGCATTTTACAATAAATGCCCCTATAAAACGATTTATAGGGGCACTTCTTTGGAAGTGCCTCTAAAAATCCGATTTATAGGGGCACTTCTTTGGAAGTGCCTCCAAAAATCCGATTTATAGGGGCACTTCCAAAGAAGTGCCTCTAAAAATCCGATTTATAGGGGCACTTTCTCGAAACTGCCTCTAAAAATCCGATTTATAGGGGCACTTCCAAAGATATGCCTCTACAAATCCGATTTATAGGGGCAATTTCTCGGAACTGCCTCTAATAATCAGACAAGTAAAACTTGGAAAATCCAATAAGTAAACCTGAAACATTAAACCTGCAACATCCTGCATGCAGTCAACATTCAACAGTTGTAGCTCAGATATTACACATCCAACAGAAGTTTCTCACTTCTTAGATACATGTCCAAAAGCACATCCTACAACTGCTACCGGCGAAGCACATCCTGCTACTTCACAACCCAAGTTACTGATTCACAACCCAAAGTTAAGGCCAAGTCCAAAAGCTACCTGCGATCATGATCAACATCCCATACATTTGGAGCTACCGGCGATCATGCAAAATCAGTTATACTCTAAGTCAAACCACATGAGTTCTAGGCGTCGATGACATCGACAAACTCTATACCAATTGATTGAAAGCCTACTTTCATCTTCATCAGCAAAACCGTCCCTTCCAGGAAGTTACCTTCCTTCATGACTTCAAGCCACCCTTCTTCAAATTCAATGTATCCTTCATCTTTCATGTACCATCCCTGAATTGGTTGTTTGAACCCTCTCTTCAAGAAGGTTGATGTTCCAACAGCCGGGCATTTGTGGCCACAAATGCTTTCTTCTGGAAGGAACTACCAAACATTCCAAACAATGATAGCCAAAGAATTAACTGAATGAACTGAACTGTCAAATACAGGCAGTGAATGAACTATAATAGGTAGACATCCTAAGGCAGGCAGTGAATGAATTGAACTAAATGACAGTTAACCAAAATATCTTGCAATCACTAGTTCAGTGGCAACTACATGTAGTATACAGAGAACCCAAGATGATGAATGACAGGAATGAACTTACCAGGACTTCAGCAAATGTGTCTCTTCATTAATCTTGTGAACAACAAACTTTAGATCATCAATCTTCACATAGAACTCCCCTTCAGCTAATTCTTCAGCAGGTCCACTACAGGCAACTTTGTACAAGCCCAACACTATCCCAGCCATTTCAGCCTCGGTGACCTGTCTAATGTTTGTGAAGACAGTTTCCTAAAGCATGCTCCTTACTCTTGGTATCACATCTCCAAGTACTGTTGACAAATGCAAAAAAAAGAGCACTTCATATCACCTCAATGCATCTCAAGGGCAACCATGTAACCAATAACAAAATGAAAGGAATTAATGTTGTAATCATACCTGGGTTGGCAAGCATATGTTTTGCTTTCTTCGTGCTGTCCACTACACTGTAAACAGTCACCTTGATGTTATTGAACTCTTTCTCATCATCATCTTGTACCTCTTCATTCAAATCCTCATCCATCTCTTCCTCTTCCTCGTCAAGTTGGAAATGTACAACATCACCAAGTTGAATATCATACACTCAAACCAATGATCTCCAGTATGGTCCACATATTATCGTCTTGATTCCTCTCCTAATCAGGCTGAAATCAAATGGGTGGTCTGTTGGGGAATAAGCACCATCCAGCTACCAGGAACGTAAGTGTCAACTTGCACCTTGTTCTTGCAAGGTACAGCCTGTAGGGTTTCAAAATCGTTAATTGCAATAACAGATAAACAATAGCATACACATAGCAACTAAGGAAATAATTACTCCATTAAAAACCCCAACTATCAACCGTAATCTATGCATCTTTGTACATAATTGCTTCTTCATGGTTGTTATCAACACTCCAAGTATTTCTGACTACCACAAGACCAGACTGACAAAGCATATGCATATAAATTTCATGACTACTTTCAGAAGAAGCTATTATTACAATTGTTAGCTTTCATGGATAAATTGTAGCATACATTATCAGATAAATATGAACTAAACATTACAACTGTAATGGAGTTGTTGGGAAAGTTACCACTCCATTCTCATATCCATGCACCATTTTAACCTCAAATGACACTGAACGCCGATCCGACCTCCCACAGTTGTGCACTGGTTGCCTACAGTGCTGGCATGCCATCTCATCCATATCTATAATTAAACAAGTAGAACAAGCTTACCCTATGATTATGGTGGTATTTATTTCGAACTTTATAAATTTTATAAGAGTACAAGAGTAACTAAACTCACCGAATCACAACAAGTTGACCCTCAGGTTGTGCTGCTCTCTCTGCTCATCCTAATCCCTGTTACCTACTTCTAAAAATGAAAGATGTAAGAATCAATCCCTAATCCCCAGATGAAATCCAGGGAAATCCCCCATCTGAAAACTTGAGAAAATGTACGATTTTGCATGCACCATAGCCTAGTTCCCATCTGAATGTTAACATAAATCTCTTTCCATACTCATAAATCTCTTTCCCTACTTGTAAAAAAAGAAATAGACAAGCATCGATCCCTAACACCCATCAAAGCCGAACAGAAAACCAAAGAAATGTTGGTTTTGTTCAAACATTAAACCCTAATACCCAGTAAAGTTGACCCTTTGGTGAACAAGAAGAAGACGAAAGGAAGAAGAGTAAGTAGAGGTTGACTTCAAATCCATTGCAAGAAGAAGTAGCAGAGTATCAGGAAGAAGATGAGGTAATACAAATCCATTACAAAAAAGAAGAAGCTAAGGAAGATGAGTTGCAAATCCATAAGAATATGTTGGTTTCTTGTTCAAACACCAAACCCTAAGACCCAGCATCAACTCACCTCTTCATTCCTCTCGAGAATGGAGATGGAGACGGAGATGCAGAGGGAGAGAAAGAGGGAGAGTGAGAGTACTAGTGGGAACACTGTGTTGCCGCTTCGGTCTCTCCCCCCTTTTATCATGTAGCAGATTCCAAGGATCTAGACTTCTAGATACTAGGCTGACCGGATCTAGACTTCTAGATACTGGGCTGAAGCAGGCCCAGTGGGCTACATCGAGTACATGTATTTTAGCGAGGCCCAATTGGGTTTTTTCAGAATACTAAAAGGTTAAAACAAGAGTAAAAGAAATACAACCAACTAATGTGACTAGGTGCCTATGTTCTGAATACATAATTAGTCAGAACAATAAGAGGCATCCTAGTCATTAGTTAATCAAAACTGAGCAGGCATATATATCAATATCTATCAAACACTTAATTCAAAAAAGGCCTATCCGACTGTGTGGAACACATTCAGTTCAACAAAGTTCAGAAACACTTTGTCAAGTTAATGGTCAGAAAGTTCATGCAACACTTTGACAAAAAAAACAACCAACTAATGTGGACTAGGTGCCTATGTTCTGAATACAGAATTAATCAGAACAATAAGAGGCATCATAGTCTTAGTTTAAACCAAACGGACAGCTATAAGAGGTACCATGACACATATGAAGATAAATATAACTTTAGTTCACAAGTTCCCACATATGAGGCACCAAACAAACAGACAGCTTTGGTTCACAAGTTCCCACATTCACACATGTTCTGATTAATACACCAAATATTTCAGACAAAATAAGTACGGACGGATTGGATTCTAGGACACATATTCACTACTCCAGCTTTGTCAAGGTGAGCCTAAGCCACACACCAAATCTGTCCCTCCTGCTTGATGGCAACCCCCTTTCATCCTTGAAACTGAACACATAGATGTCTCCTTCTTCAAGCTTTAGTGCCCTTACAACCCTTGGCCAACCACATGTGATTCCAGCCTTAAACCCTGGACACATCTTCATCCTGCAGTATTTAGTCTCCGTGCTTCCAGTGCAATTTACTACTATAGGAACTAGCGGTGTAAGATTGAATGGTGCCCTTAGGAATTTAGTGAGGTAGTAACTAGTGTACTCTGCTGTAAATTCCTACACAAAGCAAATGAGGTGTCATATGGTTAAAAGCAAATGAACATTGTGCTTAATAGCAAATGAACAAAAAAGATAGCAAACATGGTGAACAATGACAACATTTTGATATCTAATGGCACAATCACGGTGAACAATGACAACATTTTGTAAACTTACCAACTTGCAGTTAGGAAGTAACTTGTATGGGGCACCTTCCACCTATGGTTTGGAGAACAAAAAACAAGATTCAACAATCATATGTATCTGTTATGAACTGCATATGAACTGCATATGCGAGAATACTAGTACTACTATACTCACCATGTCTGCCAGAGGAAATACATTTTGACATCAGACAACAAACATACTCCTTGATTGGTGGCCTTGGTAACTCCTCAACTAAACTCTTAAGCTTCATCATCTGACAAAATGTCATTTGCACTTCATTACCAAAGACACAGTTCATGTCGAATGACTCGAATCCAACATGTCCAGGTCCTACATGATAAACACATACAACTGAGACCACACCTACATACTTCACAGACTAACCAATGAACTCATCCATCTCCTATTAGTATATGCAACCATACCTCTTGTTGTTATGGTTTCTGCCTCTGGACTGATGTAGTCGTCCTCTTCCTCAATATAACTGTCATCTGGACTGATGTAGTCGTCCTCTTCCTCAATGTAACTGTCATCTGGACTGATGTAGTCGTCTTCATCTTCAAAGTACTCATCTTCGTCGATGTTCACACTGTCCCTGTAGTGTGTTACAACAGGATTAGATTAATGTCCCTTCAGTGGACTAATGAACTAACAACAATGTCTGAATAAACAAGCAATCAGTTAATGGTAAACAAGCAATCAGTTAACCAAGGTCTGAATAAACTATAGAAAATAAATCAGAAAAACATGCCTACTGCAAGCACTACAAGCAAATGTTCTGAACATTTAGTACTCTATATTCGGTTGAAGCACATTGAGAACCCTAACCCTAGAGATGTCAAACCTACTGCAAGCACACTACATGAGAACCCTAACCCTAGTGATGCGAACGAAAGGAAAGAGAAGGAAACCTGGATGCGGCGGAGGAAGAAGTGGAAGCGGCGATGGAGGCGGAGGCGGAGGTGGAGGCGGAGGCGGAAGGATGTGTACCCATGGATGCAACGTGGCTTGTCGTTCCCCATGTATGCGGCGGAGGAGAAGTGGAAGCGGCGACGGAAGGCGGAGGCGGAGGCGGAAGGATGTGTACCCATGGATGCAGCGGTGGCTTGTCGTTCCCCCATGGATGCGCCGGAGCGGCGATGGGAGGAGAGCAAGGAAGGAGGGATCGAGTGTGGTGGTGAGGATAAGGATGGTATAAACGTGCCATTTTGCAAAAACAATAGAAACATCGTACCAGCTTGTAACTTTTACAAAAAACCTCGATTTAATATGGATGCATTGTTTCTGAAGGAATAACCTTGAGTTAATAAATCATCAGAAACATGCAAACAAGACATGGAAACCACAACAAATATGTTGACTAGATCCTATGTTCTGAAGGAATAATAGTTCAATAGCATCACATACTAAACGTCATAAAGGGTATATAGGGTACCATCACATACTTAAAAGTTCTAACAGGGTACCATCAACAAACTACTTATAAGGTCTATTACATCACCATCATCACTTTTGACACTTGGTTTCCACAGAGTACATCAGCATCACTAGTACTAGTAATCACGAAGGGGCACAATACACAGTTTCAGTCCACCTTTGGATTTGGTTTAAAGTTGAAGAGGATGATGTCCTCCTTCTTCTATCTTGTATCTCTCCACAACCTTGCCCCATTCACTTGTGTCATTGCGTTTTGTGTGCTTTGCCATTTTCATGATTCAAACTTCTTGCTGCTACAACGCTCTTAACAGGTACCATTATAGGATCTGTAAGATACCTTTCTAGGTACCTCTAGTGAATTTAGCTCCAAAGTCTGACATAATAACATTTAGTATCAGATAATTCAGTTCAAACTGATTCAATTTCATTTGCTAACATATATGAAGGTACAGGAATAGAATCCTACCATTTTGCACTTTCCTTCAATGACATTGGATTAGTCATCCTGTGCACATAGAACTTGATGCTTCTCTTGCCATTATAGAGTCACACAAATCTTGAAGGTAGTCCTCTTGATCAATTGTCAGGAACATTTCATTTCCATACTACAGAACTTGTCGAAGCCTCTCTTCCCAGTAACCAAGCAAACATTAGGCCCTACAAACAAATGCACAATTATCATAGTAGCACATGTGAATGACGGAAAACAAAATCATAGTAACTATGCAAGCATTGTTGCTTTTCATACCTCTAAACACCAGATCTCATGCACAAAGATTGACATCTCAGAGTCAGTAGAATCTTCTAAAACAACAAATCAGCTACTTTCAGTTCTTCATTCTTCAGCCTTACTTGAAGAAGGGATGT